>SZWC01008253.1:45908-78396 GCA_023375785.1 Penium margaritaceum
GGTACCTGCGCTTGTGCCTAGGGTACCTGCGCCTGTGCCTAGGGTACCTGCGCCTGTGCCTAGATACCTGTGCCTGTGCCTAGGGTACCTGCACCTGTGCCTATGGTACCTGCGCCTGTGCCTAGGGTACATACGCCTGTGCCTAGGGTACCTGCGCCTGTGCGTAGGGTACCTGCGCCTTTGCCTAGGGTACCTGCGCCTGTGCCTAGGGTACGTGCGCCTGTGTCTAGGGTACCTGTGCCTATGCCTAGGCTACCTGCGCCTGTGCCCAGGTGAACTACGCCTGTGCCTATGATACCTGCGACTGTGCTTATGATATATGCGCCTGTGCCTATGGTATTAGTGCCTAAGGTACCTGCGCCTGTGCCTAGGGTACATGCGCCTATGCATAGGGTACCTGCGCCTATCCCTAAGGTACCTGCGCATGTGCCTAGGATACTTGCACCTGTCCATGGGGTACCTGTACCAGTGCCTAGGGTACCTACGCTTGTGCTTAGGGTGCTTGCGCTTGTGCATAGGGTACCTACGCCTGTGCTTAGGCTACTTGCGCCTGTGCCTAGGGTACCTACGCGTGTGCTTAGGGTACTTGCTCCTGTGCCTAGGGTACTTGCGCCTGTGCCTAGGGTACCTGCGCCTGTGCTTGGGGTACCTCCGCCTGTCCATAGGGTACGTGCGCCTTTGCCTAGGGTACCTGCGCCTGAGCCTAGGGTACCTGCACCTGTGCCTAGAGTACCTTCACCTGTTCCTAGGGTACCTGCGTCAGTGCCTATGGTACTTGCGCCTGTCAGTAGGAAACTTGCGCAGGTGCCTTAAGTGCGTGCGCCTGTGCACAGGTTACCTGCGCCTGTGCTGAGGGTACCTGCGCCTGTGCTTAGGGTACATGCGCCTGTGCCTAGGGTACCTGCACCTGTGCCTAGGGTACATGGACCTGTGCCTAAGGTACCTGCGCCTGTGCCTAGGGTACCTACGCCTGTGTCCACGTTACCTATGACTGTGCCTAGGATACCTGCGCCTGTGCTTAGGATACCCGCGCCCATGCCTAAGGTACCTAGGCCTTTGCCCAGGGTACCTGCGCTTGTGCATAGGGTACCTGCGACTGTGCCTAGGGTACCTGCGCCTGTCCTTAAGGTTCCTGCGCCTATGCCTAGGGTACCTGCGCCTGTGCCTGGGGTACCTGTGCTTGTGCCTATGGTACCTGCGCTTGTGCTTAGGATGCCTGCGCTTGTGCCTAGGGTACCTGCGCATGTGCTTAGGGTACTTGTGCCTGTGCCTGGGGTACCTGCGCCTGTGCTTAGGGTACCTGCGCCTTTGCCTAGGGTACATGCGCATGAGCCTATGAACCTGCGCCTGTGCTTAGGGTACCTACGCGAGTCCCTATGGTACCTGCACCTATGCCTGGGGTTCCTGCGCCTGTGCCTAGGATACCTGCGCCTGTGCCTAGGTTACCTGCGCCTGTGCCTAGTGTACCTGTGTCTGTGCCTAGGGTACCTGCGCCTGTGCTTAGGGTACCAACGCCTATGCCTAGGGTACCTGCGCCTATGCCTAGGGTACCTGCGCATGTCCCTAAGGTACCTGCGCATGTGCATAGGATACCTGCGCTTGTGCCTGATGTACTTGCGCCTGTACCTAGGGTACCTGCGCTTGTGCTTAGGGTGCCTGCGCTTGTGCCTAGGGTACCTGCGCCTATGCTTAGGCTACTTGCGCCTGTGCCTAGGGTACTTCCGCCTGTGCTTGGGGTACCTGCGCTTATACCTACGGTACCTGCGCCTGTGCCTAGGGTACCTGCGTCTGTGTTTAGGGTACCTCCGCTTGTCCCTAGGGTACGTGCGCCTGTGCCTAGGATACCTGCGCCCGTGCTTAGGGTACCTGCGCCTGTGCCTATAGTACCTGCATATGTGCCTAGGGTACCTGCACCTGTGCCTAGGGTACCTGGGCCTGTCCTTAGGAAACCTGCGCCTGTGCCTTGGGTGCGTGCGCATGTGCAGAAGTTACGTGCACCTGTGCCGAGGGTACCTGTGCTTATGCTTAGGGTACCTGTGCCTGTGCCTAGGGTACCTGCACCTGTGCCTAGGGTACCTGGGCCTGTGCCTATGGTACCCGCGCCTGTGCCTAGGGTACCTACACCCGTGCCTAGGGTACCTACGCCTGTGCCCACGTTACCTATGCCTGTGCCTAGGATACTTGCGCCTGTGCTTAGAGTACCTGCGCGTGTGCCTATGGTACATGCACCTGTGCCTAGGATACCTTCGCCTGTGCCTAGGATACCTGCGCCTGTCCTTAAGGTACATGCGCCTATGCCTATGATACCTACGCCTGTGCCTGGGCTACATGCACCTGTACCTATGGTACCTGCGCTTGTGCTTGGGGTGCCTCTGCTTGTGCCTAGGGTACCTGCGCCTCTGCTTAGGGTACTTGCGCCTGTGCCTATGGTACCTGCGCATGTGCTTAGGGTACCTGCGCCTTTGCTTAGGGTACCTGCGCATGTGCCTATGAACCTGCGCCTATGCTTAACGTACCTGCGCCAGTCCCTATGGTACCTGCGCCTGTGCCTAAGGTACCTGCGTCTGTGCCTAGGATACCTGCGCTTGTGCCTATGGTACCTGCGCATGTGCCTAGGGTACCTTCGCCTATGCCTAGGGTACCTGCGCTTGTGCCTATGGTACCTGCGCCTATGCCTAGGGTACCTGCACCTGTGCCTAGAGTACCTCCACCTGTGCCTACGGTACTTGTGCCTGTGCCCATGTTACCTGCGCTTGTGCCTATGGTACCTGCGCCTGTGCCTAGGGTATGTGCGCCTGTGCCCAGGGTACCTGCGCCTGTGCCTAGGGTACCTGCGATTGTGCCTAGGGTACCTACGCCTGTGCCTAGGGTACTTGCGCCTGTGCCTAGGGTACCTGCACCTATACCTAGGGTACCTACGCCTGTGCCTAGGGTACCTGTGCATGTGCCTAGGGTACCTGCGCCTATGCCTAGGGTACGTGTGCCTGTGCCTAGAGTACCTGTGCATGTGCCTAGGGTACTTGTGCCTATGCCCATGTTACCTGCGCCTGTGCCTAGGGTACCTTCGCCTGTGCCTAGAGTACGTGCGCCTGTGCCCAGGTTATCTGCGCCTGTGCCTAGGGTACCTGCGACTGTGCCTAGGGTACATGCGCATGTGCCTAGGTACCTGCGCCTGTGCCTAGGGTACATGTGCCTGTGCCTAGGGTACCTGTGCCTGTGCCTAGGGTACCTGCGCCTGTGCCAAGGGTGTCTGTGCCAGTGCCTAGGGTACCCGCACCTGTGCCTAGAGTACATGTGCCTATGCTTAGGGCACCTACGCGTGTGCCTAGGGTATATGCGCCTGTGCCCAGGTTACCTGCGCCTGTGCCTAGGGTACCTGCGCCTGTGCCTAGGGTACCAGGGCCTGTGCCTAGGGTTCTTGCGCTTGTGCCTAGGGTACCTCAGCTTGTGGCTAAGGTACCTGCGCCTGTGCCTAGGGTACCTGTGCCTGTGCCTATGGGTACCTGCGCCTGTGCCCAGGTGACCTGCGCCCGTGCCTACATTACCTGCGCCTGTGCCTAGGGTACCTTCGCCTGTGCCTAGGGTACCTGCGCCTGTGCCTAGAGTACGTGCGCCTGTGCCTAGGGTACCTGCGCCTGTGCCTAGAGTACGTGCGCCTGTGCCTAGGGTACCTGCGCCTGTGCCTAGAGTACGTGCGCCTGTGCCTAGGGTACCTGCGCCTGTGCCTAGAGTACGTGCGCCTGTGCCTAGGGTACCTGCGCCTGTGCCTAGAGTACGTGCGCCTGTGCCTAGGGTACCTGCGCCTGTGCCTAGAGTACGTGCGCCTGTGCCTAGGGTACCTGCGCCTGTGCCTAGAGTACGTGCGCCTGTGCCTAGGGTACCTGCGCCTGTGCCTAGAGTACGTGCGCCTGTGCCTAGGGTACCTGCGCCTGTGCCTAGAGTACGTGCGCCTGTGCCTAGGGTACCTGCGCCTGTGCCTAGAGTACGTGCGCCTGTGCCTAGGGTACCTGCGCCTGTGCCTAGAGTACGTGCGCCTGTGCCTAGGGTACCTGCGCCTGTGCCTAGGGTACCTACGCCTGTGCCTAGAGTACCTGCGCCTGTGCCTAGTGTACTTGTGCCTGTGCCCATGTTACCTGCGCCTGTGCCTAGGGTACCTGCGCCTGTGCCTAGAGTACGTGCGCCTGTGCCCAGGTTACCTGCGCCTGTGCCTAGGATACCTGCGACAGTGCCTAAGGTACCTGCGCCTGTGCCTAAGGTACTTGCGCCTGTGCCTAGGGTACCTGCGCCTGTGCCTAGGGTACCTGTGCCTGTGCTTAAGATACCTGCGCCTGCGCCTAGGGTATCTGTGCCTGTGCCTAGGGTACCTGCTCCTGTGCCTAGAGTACCTGCGCGTGTGCTTAGGGAACCAAAGGGGACAGAATGAACAGAACTGTTCTGGTTAATCAAGGAGGGCATGAACATCATCCATATGTAGAATACAACAGGACAGACAGAAAAGCACGAGCAACGGCTTCTTTTACGATAGCCGGACGTGCTTGCGGAGATTCCGCTTATCATGGGATTACCCGATAGGAATTCCGTTGGTTTGTCAATGACCGTTAACGACTAGTGAAAGCGAGGACCAAGGTGGTTCTGGCCGGAGCTGAACCATTATTGAGAAAAGAATTCTCTGATTGCAGATGTTCATGGAGTCAGTTGCGTGATGAAATTCAAACACCTGTGCCTATGCGTAGGTTACTTGCGTCTATGGCACAGGCGCAGGTACCCTAGGCACAAGCGCAGGTACGCTATGAATAGGCGCAGGTACCCTAAGCACAGGCCCTATGCTTGGGGTACCTACGCCTGTGCCTAGGGTACTTGCGCCTGTGCCTAGGGTACCTGCGCCTATGCCTAGGGTACATGCGCTTGTCACTAAGGTACATGCGCTTGTGCCTGGAGTACCAGCGCTTGTGCCTAGGGTACATGCGCTTGTGCCTAGGGTACCTGCGCCTGTGCCTAGGGTACTTTTGCCTGTGCGTGGGATACCTGCGCATGTGCCTAGGGTACCTGCGCGTATGCTTGGGGTACATGCACCTTTCCTTATGGTACTTGCGCCTGTGCCTAGGGTACCGGCGCCTGTGCCTAGGGTACCTGTGCCTGTGTCCAGGTTACCTGCGCCTGTGCCTAGGGTACCTGCGCCTGTGCCTAAGGTACCTGCGCATGTGCTTAGGGTACCTGCGCCTGTCCCTATGGTACCTGCGCCTGTGCCCAGAGTACCTGCGCCTGTGCCTAGGGTACCTACGCCTGTGCCCAGGGTATCTGCGCCTGTGCCTAGGGTACCTGCGCCTGTGCCTATGGTACGTGCGATTGTGCCTATGGTACCTGCGCCTGTGCAGAGGGTACCTGCGCCTGTGCCTAAGGTACCTGCGCCTGAGCGTAAGGTACCTGTACCTGTGCCTAGGGTTCCTGCGCCTATGCCCATGTTATCTGCGCCTGTGCCTAGGGTACCTGTGCCTATGCCTAGGGTACCTGTGCCAGTACCTAGGGTACCTGCGACTGTGCACAGGTTACCTGCGTATGTGCCTAGGGTACCTTCGCCTACCCCCAGGGTACCTTCGCCTCTGCCTAGGGTACCTGCGCCTGTGCCTACACTACCTGCGCCTATCCCTAAGATACTTGCGCCTGTGCCTATGGTACATGCACCTGTGCCTAGGGTACGTGCGCCTTTGCTTAGGGTACCTGCACCTGTGCCTAGGGTACCTGCGCCTGTGCCTAGGGTACCTACGCCTGTGCTTAAGGTACTTGCGCCTGTCCCTAGGGCACCTGCGCCTGTGCCTAGGGTACCTTCGCTTGTGCTTAGGGTACCTGCGCCCGTGCCTAGGGTACCTGCGCCTGTGCCTAGGGTACCTGTGCCTGTGGATATGGTACCTGCGTGTGTGCCTAGGATACCTACGCCTGTGCCTAGGGTACCTTTGACTTTGCCTAGGGTACCTGCACCTGTTCCTATAGTACCTGCGCCTTTCCCTAAGGTACCTGCGCCCGAGCCTAGGGTACCTTCGCCTGTGCCTAGGGTACCTATGCCTGTGCTTGGGATACCTGCGCCTGTGCCTAGGGTACTTGCGCATGTGCTTAGGGTACCTGCCCCTGTTCCTAGGGTACATATGCCTGTGCCTATGGTACATGCGCCTGTGCCTAGGGTACCTGCGCCTGTGCCTAGGGTACCTGCGCCTGTGCATAGGGTACCTGCGCCTGTCCCTAGGGTACCTACCCCTGTGCCTAAGGTACTTGCGCTTGTGCCTAGGGTACCTGCGCCTGTGCCTAGGGCTCCTGCGCCTGTGCCCAGGTTACCTCCACCTGTGCCTAGGGTACCTACGCTTGTGCATAGGGTACCTGCGCCTGTGCCCAGGTTTCCTGCGCCTGTGCCCAGGGTACCTGCGCATGTCCCTAGGGTACCTGCCCTTGTGCCTAAAGTACTTGCGCTTTTGCCTAGGGTACCTGCTCCTGTGCTTGGGGTACTTGCACCTGTGCCTAGGGTACCTGCGCCTGTACTTATGGTACCTGTGCCTACGCCTAGGGTACCTGCGCCTGTGCCTGGGGTGCCTGCGACTGTGCATAGGATACATACGCCTGTGCCTAGGGTACCTGCGCCTGTGCTTAGGGTACCTGCACCTGTGCCTAGGGTACGTGGGCCTGTGTCTAGGGTACCTGCAGCTGTGCCTAGGATACATGCGCCTGTGCCTAGGATACCTACGCCTGTCCCTAGGGTACCTGCGCCTGTTCCTAGGGTACATGCGCCTGTGCTTAGGGTACCTGCGCCTGTGCCTAGGGTACATGCGCCTGTGCTTATGGTACGTGCGCCTGTGCCTAGGGTACATGCGCCTGTACCTGGGGTGCCTGCGATTGTGCATATGGTGCCTGCACCTGTGCTGTGCCTAGGGTACCTGCGCCTGTGCGTAGGGTACCTGTGCCTGTGCCTAGGCTAACTGCGCCTGTGGCACAGGCGTAGGTACCCTAGGCACAAGCGCATGTACCCTAAGCACAGGTCCTGTGCTTAGGGTATCTACGTGTGTGCCTACGGTACCTGCGCCTGTGCCTAGGGTACATGCGCCTTTTCCTAGGGTACCTGCGCCTCTTCCTAGGGTACCTGCGCATGTCTCTAGGCTCCTTGCGCCTGTGCCTGGGGTACTTGCGCCTGTGCCTAGGGTACCTGCGCCTGTGCCTAGGGTACCTGCGCCTGTGCCTAGGGTACCTGCCCCGGTGCCTAGGGTACCTGCGCCTGTGCCTATGGTACCTGCGCCTATGCTTAGGGTACCTGTGCTTGTCCCTAGGGTACTTGCACCTATGCCAAGTGTACCTGCGCCTGTGCCTAGGGTACCTGTGCATGTGCCCACGGTATCTGCCCCTGTGCCTAGGGTACCTGCGCATGTGCCTATGGTACCTATACCTGTGCCTAGGGTACATGCGCTTGTGCCTAGGCTACCAACGCTTGTGCCTAGGATACTTGCGACTGTGCATAGGGTACCTTCGCCTGTGCCTATGGTACCTGCGCCTGTGCTTAGGGTACCTACGCCTGTGCCTAGGTTAACTACGCCTGTGGCACAGGCGTAGGTACCCTATGCACAAGCTCATGTAGCCTAAGCACAGGCCCTGTGCTAAGGATACCTGCGTGTGTGCCTAGGGTACCTGCGCGTGTGCTTAGGGTACCTGCGCCTGTGCCTAGGGTACCTGCGCTTTTGGCTAGGGTACTTGCGCCTATCTTTAGGGTACCTGTGCCTGTGCCAGGGATACATACGCCTGCGCCTAAGGTACCTGCGCCTATGCCTAGGATACCTACGCATGTGCCTAGGGTACCTGCGCCTGTGCCTAGGGTACCTGTGCCCGTGCCTAGGGTACCTGCGCCTGTTCTTAGGGTACCTGCGTCTGTCCCTAGGGTACATGCGCCTGTGCCTAGGGTAACTGCGCCTGTGCCTAGGGTACCTGCGCCTGTGCCCAGGTTACCTGCGCGTGTGCATAGGGTACCTGCACTTATGCCTAGGTTACCTGTGCCTGTACTTTGGGTACCTGCGCCAGTGCGGAGGTTACTTGCGCCTGTGCCTACGGTACCTGCGCCTGTCCCTAAGGTACCTGCGCCTGTGCCTAGGGTACCTTCACCTATGCATATGGTACCTGCGCCTGTCCCCAGGGTCTTTGCGCCTGTCACTAGGGTACCTGCGCCTGTGCCTAGGGTACATGCGCCTGTGCCTAGGGTACCTACGCCTGTGCCTAGGGTACCCGCGCCTGTCTCTAGGGTACCTACGCCTGTCCCTAGGGTACCTGCGCCTGTCCCTAGGATACCTGCGCCTGTGCCTAGGGTACATGTGTCTGTCCCTAGGGTACCTGCGCCTATGCCTAGGGTACATGCGCCTGGGCCTAGGGTACATACGCCTCTGCCTATGGTACCTACGCCTATGCCTATGGTACCTATGCCTGTGCCTAGGGTACTTGCGCTTGTCCCTAGGGTACCTGCGCCTGTGCCTAAGATACCTGCGCCTGTGCTTAGGGTGCCTGCGCCCGTGCCTACGGTACCTTCGTTTGTACCTGGGATGTCTGCGACTATGCATAGGGTACCTGTGCCTGTGCCTAGGGTACCTGCGCCTGTGCTTAGGGTACCTGGGCCTGTGCCTAGGTTAACTGCGCCTATGGCACGGGCGTAGGTACCCTAGGTACAGGCGCATGTACCCTAAGCATAGGCCCTGTGCTTAGGGTACCTGCGTGTGTGCCTAAGGTACCTGGGCCTGTGCCTAGGGTACATGCGCCTGTGCCTAGGGTACCTGCGCCTCTGCGTAGGGTGCCTGCGCATGTCTCTAGGGTACCTGTGCATGTGCCTGGGGTACCTGCGCCTGTGCCTAGGGTACCTGCGCCTGTGCCTAATGTACCCGCACTTGTGCCTGGGGTACGTGCGCCTGTGCCTAGGGTACATGCGCGTGTGCCTAGGGAACCTACGCCTATGCTAAGGGTACCTGCGGCTGTCCCTAGGGTACCTGCGCCTGTGCCTAGGGTACCTGCGCCTGTGCCAAGGGTACCTGCGCATGTGTGCACGGTACCTGCACCTGTGCCTAGGATACCTGCGCTTGTGCCTAGGGTACCTGTGCCGGTGCTTAGGGTACCTGCGCATGTGCCTAGGTTACCTGCGCCTGTGCCTATGGTACCAACGCCTCTCCCTAGGGTACCTACGCCTGTGCCTAGGGCACTTGCGCCTATGCGTACGGTACCTGCACCTATCCCTAGGGTACCTGTGCCTGTGCCTAGGGTACATGCGCCTGTGCCTAGGGTACGTGTGCCTTTGCTTAGGATACCTGCGCCTGTGCCTAGTGTACTTGCCCCTATACCAGGGTACCTGCACCCGTGCCTAGGGTACTTGCGCCTGTGCCTATGGTACCTGCTCCTGTGCATAGTGTACCTGCTCCTGTGCCTAGGGTATCTGCGCCTGTACCTAAGGTACCTGTGCCTGTGCTTAGGGTACCTGCGCCTGTCCCTTGGGTACCTACGCCTGTGCCTAGGGTACCTGCACATGTGCTTAGGGTACCTGCGCCTGTGCTTAGGGTACCTACGCCAGTGCCTAGGGTACCTGGGCCTATTCATAGGGTACCTACGCCTGTGCATATGGTACCTGCGCCTGTTCCTAGTGTACGTGCGCCTATTCCTATGGTATAGTGCCTGTGCTTAGGGTACTTGTGCCTATGCCTAGGGTACCCGCGCCTGAGCCTAGGGTACCTACGCCTGTGCCTAGGGTACCTACGCCAGTGCTTAGGGTACGTGCGCCTGTGCCTACGGTACCTGCGCCTGTGCTTAGGGTACCTGTCCCTGAGCCTAGGGTAACTGCGCCTGTGCCTAGCGTACCTGCGCCTGTGCCTAGGGTACCTGCGCCTGTGCCTAGGGTGCCTGCTCCTGTGCATAGGGTACCTGTGCATATGCCTAGGGTACCTGCGACTGTGCCCAGGTTACCTGCACCTATGCCTAGGATACCTGCGCTTGTGCCTGTGGTACCTGCACCTGTATCTAGGGTACCTGCGCCTGTGCCTGGGATACCTGTGCGTGTGCCTAGGGTACCTACGCCTGTCCCTATGGTACCTTCGCTTTTGCCTAGGGTACCTGCGCTTGTGCTTAGGGTACTTGCGCCTGTGCCTAGGGTACCTGCGCCTGTGCTTAGGGTACGTGCGCCTGTGCCTAGGGTACCTATGCCTGTACGTGGGCTGCCTGCGACTGTGCATAGGGTACCTGCGCCTGTGCCTAGGGTACCTGCGCCTGTGCCTAGGGTACCTGCGCCTGTGCCCAGGTTACATGTGCATGTGCCTATGGTACCAACGCCTCTCCCTAGGGTACCTGCGCCTCTGCCTAGGATACCTGCGCCTGTGCATGCGGTACCTGCGCATGTCCCTATGGTACCTGCGCATGTGCCTTGGGTACCTGCGCCTGTGCCTAGGGTACGTGTGCCTTTGCTTAGGATACCTGCGCCTCTGCCTAGGGTACCTACACCTGTACTAGGGTACCTACACCTGTGCCTAGGGTGCATGCGCTTGTGCCTAGGGTACCTGCGCCTGTGCCTAGGGTACCTGCGCCTGTGCCTATGGTACCTGCGCCTGTGCCTAGGGTACTTGCGCATGTGCTTAGGGTACATGCGCCTGTCCCTAGGGTACCTACTCCCTTGCAAACAATGGTATACATTGACAAACACTAGAATACCTGGACAAACACTGGTGTACATTGACAAACACTTGTAGACATTGGCAAACACTGGTATACATTGGTAAACACTGGTAGACATTGACAAACATTGGTATACATTGACAAACACTGGTAGATGTTGGAAAACACTGGTAGACATTTGCAAAAACAGGTAGACATTCGCAAACACTGGTAGACATTGAAAAACACTGGTATGCATTGGCAAACACTGGTATATATTGACAAACACGTACGTGCACCTTTGCTTCGGATACCTGCGCCTGTGCCTAGGGTACCTGCGCCTGTACTAGGGTACCTGCACATATGCCTAGGGTACCTGCGCCTAGGCCTAGGGTACCTGCGCCTGTGCATAGGGTACCTGCGCCTGTGCCTATGGTACTTACGCCTGTGCCTAGAGTACGTGCGCCTCTGCTTAGGGTACCAGCGAATGTCCCTAGGGTACCTACCCCTGTGCCTAGGGTATCTGCGTTTGTGCTTAGGGTATCTGTGCCTGTGCCTAGGGTACATGCGCATGTGCCTATTGTACCTGTGCCTGTGCCTAGGGCACCTGCGCCTGTGCCTAGGGTACCTGCGCCTATAGTTAGTGTACCTGCGCCTGTGCCTATGGTGCCTGCGCCTGTGCCTAGGGTACCTGCGCTTGTCCCTAGGGTACCTTCACGTGAGCCTAGGGCACCTACGCCTGTGCCTAGGGTACCTGCGCCTGTGCTTAGGGTACCTCCGCCTGTGCCTACGGCACTTGCGCCTGTGCTTAGGGTACCTGCGCCTGTGCCTAGGATACATGTTCCTGTGCCTAGGGTACCTGCGCCTGTGTCTAGGGTACCTGCGCGTGTGCTTAGGGTACCTACGCCTGTGCCTAGGGTACCTGCGCCTATGCCTAGGGTACCTTCGCCTGTGCCCAGGTTACCTACACCTATGACTAGGGTACCTGCGCCTGTGCCTAGGGCATCTGCTCCTGTGCCTAGGGTACCTGTGCCTGTGCTTAGGGTACCTGCGCCTGTGCCTAAAGTACCTGCGCCTGTGCCTAGGGTACTTGTGCCTCTGCCTAGGGTACCTGCGCCTGTGCTTAGGGTACCTGCGCCTGTGCCAAGGGTACGTGCGCATTTGCTTGGGGTACCTGCCCTGTGCCTAGGATACGTGTGCGTGTGCCTAGGGTACCTGCGCCTGTGCATAGGGTACCTGCGCCTGTGCCTAGAGTACGTGTGCTTGTGCCTACGGTATCTGCGTTTGTGCTTAGGGTACCTACGCCTGTGCCTAAGGTACCTACGCCTGTGCCTAAAGTACCTGCGCCTATGCCTAGGATACTTGCGCGTGTGTCTATGGTACCTGCGCCTGTGCCTAGGGTACTTACCCTTGTGCCTAGGGTACCTGTGCTGTAGGGTACCTGTGCGTGTGCTTAGGATACCTGCGCGTATGCCTAGGATACATGCACCTCTGCTCAGGGTACCTGCGCTTGTTCCTAGGGTACATGCGCCAGTGCCTGTGGTGCCTGCGACTGTGCATAGGGTACCTGCGCCTGTGCCTAGGATACCTGCGCCTGTGCTTAGGGTACCTGCGCCTGTGCCTAGGGTACCTGCGCCTTTGCTTAGGGTACCTGCGCCTGTGCATAGGGTACCTGCGCCTGTGCCTAGGGTACCTGCGCCTGTGCCTGTGGTACTTGCGTCTGTACCTATGGTACCTGCGCCTTTGCTTAGGGTACGTGCGCCTGTGCATAGGGTACCTGCGCCTGTGCCTAAGGTACCTGCGCCTGTGCTTATGGTTCCTGCGCTTGTGTCTAAGGTACCTGGACGTGTGCCTAGGGTACCTGCACCTGTGCCTATGGTATCTGCACCTGTACGTATGGTACATGCGCCTGTCCCTAGGGTGTCTGCAAATGAGCCTATGGTACCTATCCCTATGCCTAAGGTACCCGTGCCTGTGCTTATGGTACCTACACCTGTGCCTAGGGTACCTGTGCCTGTGCTTAGGGTACCTGTCCTTGTGCCTAGGGTACCTGCGCCTGTGCCTAGGGTACATGTTCCTGTGCCTAGGGTACCTGCGCCTGTGTCTAGGGTACCTGCGCCTGTGCTTCTTGTACCTGCGCCTGTGCCTAGGGTACCTGCGCCTATGCCTAGGGTACCTTCGCCTGTGCCCAGATTACCTACACCTATGACTAGGGTACCTGCGCCTGTACCTAGGGTATCTGCGCCTGTGCCTAGGGTACCTGCGCCTGTGCTTAGGGTACCTGCGCCTGTGCCTAAAGTACCTGCGCCTGTGCCTAGGGTACCTGCGCCTCTGCCTAGGGTACCTGCGCATGTGCTTAGGGTACCTACGCCTATGCCAATGGTACGTGCGCATTTCCTTAGGGTACCTGCGCTTGTGCCTAGGGTACGTGTGCCTGTGCCTAGGGTACCTGCGCGTGTGCATAGGGTACTTGCGCCTCTGCCTAGAGTACGTGTGCCTGTGCCTAGTGTATCTGCGCCTGTGCTAAGGGTACCTATGCCTGTGCCTAAGATACCTACGCCTGTGCCTAAAGTTCTTGCGCCTATGCCCAGGATACTTGCGCGTGTGTCTATGGTACCTGCGCCTGTGCCTAGGGTACTTACCCCTGTGCCTTGGGTACTTGTGCTGGTCCGTAGGGTACCTACGCGTGTGCTTAGGGTACCTGCGCATGTGCTTAGGATACCTACGCGTATGCCTAGGATACATGCGCCTCTGCTCAGGGTACCTGCGCTTGTGCCTAGGGTACTTGCGCCAGTGCCTGGGGTGCCTGCGACTGTGCATAGGGTACCCGCGCCTGTGCCTAGGGTACTTGCGCCTGTGCTTAGGGTACTTGCGCCTGTGCCTAGGGTACCTGCGCCTTTGCTTAGGGTACTTGTGCCTGTGCCTAGGATACCTGCGCCTGTGCTTAGGGTACTTGCGCCTATGCCTAAGGTACCCGCGCCTATGCTTATGGTACCTGCACCTGTGCCTAGGGTACCTGCGCCTGTGCTTAGGGTACCTGTCCCTGTGCCTAGGGTACCTGCGCCTGTGCCTAGGGTACCTGCACCTGTTCCTAGGGTACCTGCGCTTGTCCATAGTGTACCTGCGCCTGTGCCTGGGGTGCCTGCGCCTATGCCCATGGTACTTGCGCCTGTGCCTAGGATACGTGCGCCTATGCCTAGGGTACTTGTGCCTATGATTAGGATACCTGCGCCTGTGCCCAGGTTAATTGCACCTGTGCCTAGGGTACTTGCGCATGTGCCTAGGATAACTGCGCCTGTACTTAGGGTACGTGCGCCTATGCCTACGGTACGTGCGCCTGTCCCTTGGTACCTACGCATGTTCTTAGGGTACCTGTGCCTGTGCCTAGGGTACGTGCACATTTGCTTAGGGTACCTGCGCCTGTGCCTAGGATACCTGCGCCTGTGCCTCAGGTACCTGCGCCTGTGCCTAGAGTAACTGCGCTTGTGCCTATGGTACCTGCGCTTGTGCCTAGGGTACCTCTGCCTGTGCCTAGGGTACATACGCCTGTGCCTATGGTACCTGCGCCTGTGCTTAGGGTACTTGCGCCTAACCCTAGCGTACCTGCGCCTGTGCCTAAGGTGCATGCGCCTGTGCCTATGGTACCTGCGCCTGTGCCTAGGGTACCTGAACCTGTGCCTATGGTACATTCTCCTGTGCTGAGGGTACCTGCGCCTGTGCTTAGGATACCTGCGCCTGTGCCTAGGGTACCTGCGCCTATACTTAGGGTACCTGCGCCAGTGCCTAGGGTACCTGCGCCTGTGCCTCGGGTGCTTGCGACTGTGCATAGGGTACCTGCGCCTGTGCCTAGGATACCTGTGCCTGTCCCTAGGGTACCTGCGCCTGTGCCTACGGTACCTGCGCCTGTGCCTAGGGTACATGCGCCGGTCCCTAGGGTACCTGCTCCTGTGCCTAGGGTACCTGCGCCTGTACCTAGGGTACGTGCACCTTTGCTTACAGTTCCTGCGCTTGTGCCTAGGGTACCTGCGCCTGTGCCTAGGATACCTACGTCTGTGCTTAGGGTACCTCCGACTGTAACTAGGGTACCTGTGCATGTGCACAGGATACCTACGCGTGCTAGGGTACCTGCGCCTGTGCCTAAAGTACCTGCACCTGTGCCCATGGTACCTGCGCCTGTGCCTATGGTACCTGCGCCCGTGCCTAGGGTACCTGCGCCTGTGCCTAGGGTACCTACGCTTGTGCTTAGGGTACCTGCGCCTGTCCTTATGGTACCTTCGCCTGTGCCTGGGATACATGCGCCTGTGCTTAGTGTACGTATGCCTGTGCGTAGGGTACGTGCGCCTGTGCCTAGGGTACCTGCGCCTCTGCCTAGGGTATCTGCGCCTGTGCCTAGAGTACCTTCACTTGTGCCTACTGTACCTACACCTGTGCCTAGGGTACCTGCGCCTGTGCCTAGGGTACTTACGCCTGTGCTTAGGGTACCTGCACCTGCGCCTACGCTACGTGCGCCTGTGCTAAGGGTACCTGCCCCTGTGCCTAGGACACCTGCGCCTGTGCCCAGGGTACCTGCGCGTGTGCCTAGGGTACTTGCGCCTGTCCCTGGGGTACCTGCGCCTGTGCCTAGGGTACCTGCGCCCATGCCTAGAGTACCTGTGCTTGTGCCTAGGGTACGTGCGCGTGTGCCTAGGGTACCTGCGCCTATGCCTATGGTACTTGCGCCTGTGCCTAGGGTACCTGCGCATGTGCCCAGGTTACCTGCGCGTGTGCCTAGGGTACTTGCGCCTGTCCCTAGGGTACCTGCGCCTGTGCCTAGGGTACCTGCGCCCATGCCTATGATACCTGCGCTTGTGCCTAGGGTACGTGCGCATGTGCCTAGGGTACGTGCGCCTGTGCCTATGGTACTTGCGCCTGTGCCTAGGGTACCTGCGCCTGTGCCTGGGGTGCTTGCGACTATGCATAGGGTACTTGTGCCTGTGCCTAGGGTACCTGCGCCTGTGCTTAGGTTACCTGCGCTTGTGCCTATGTTACCTTTGCCTGTGCGTAGGGTACTTGCGCCTGTGCCTAGGGTACCTGTGCCTGTACCTAGGATACCTGCGCTTGTGTCTAGGGTACCTACGTCTGTCCCTAGGGTACCTACGCCTGTGCCTGGGGTACCTACGCCTGTGCCTAGGGTACATGCGCCTGTGCCTAGGGTACCTGCGCCTGTGCCCATGGTACATGCGCCGGTGCCTAGAGTGCCTGCGCATGTGCCTAGGGTACCTGTGCCTGTGCTTAGAGTACCTGCGCATGTCCCTAGGGTACCACCGCCTCTGCGTAGGTTATCTGCGCCTGTGCCTAGGGTACCTGCACCTGTGCACAGGGTACGCAAGCCTGTGCATAGGGTGCCTGTGCTTGTGCCTAGGGTACCTATGCCTCTGCCTAGGGTACCTGTGCCTGTGCTTAGGGTACTTGCGCCTGTCCCTAGGGTACCTGCGCCTGTGCCTAGGGTCCCTGCGCCTGTGCCTAAGGTACCTGTGCCTGTGCCCAGGTTACCTGCGCCTGTGCCTTGGGTACCTGCACCTGTGCCTAGGGTACCTGCACCTATGCCAAGGGTACATGCGATTGTGCCTAGGGTACGTGCACCTGTGCCTAGGGTACCTGCGCCTGTGCCCAGGGTACCTGCGCCTGTGCCTAAGGTACCTGCGCCTGTGCCTAGGGTACCTGCGCCTGTGCCTAGGGTACCTGCGCCTGTGCATAGGGTACATGCGGATTTGCCCAGGTTACATGCGCCTGTGCCCAGGGTACCTGCGCCTGTGCCTAGGGTACCTGCGCCCGTGTCCAGGTTACCTACGCTAGTGCCTAGGTTGCCTGCGCCTGTCCCAAGGGTACCTGCGCCTGTGCCTAAGGTACATGCGCCTGTGCCTAGGGTACCTGCGCCTGTGCCTAGGGTACTTGCGCCTGTGCCTAGGGTACCTGCGCCTGTGCCTAGGGTACCTGAGCTTGTTCCTAGGGTAACTGCGCCTATGCCTAGTGTACCTGCACCTGTGGTTAGGGTACCTGCGCTTGTGCCTAGGGTACCCAAGCCTGTCCTTAGGGTACCTGCGCCTGTGCCTAGGGTACCTGCGCCTGTGCCTGGGATGCCTGCGACTGTGCATCGGATACCTGCACATGTTCCTAGGGTACCTGCGCCCGTGCTTAGGATACCTCTGCATGTGCCTATGTTACCTGCGCTTGTGCTTAGAGTACCTGCGCCTGTGCCTAGGGTACGTGCACTTGTGCTTAGGACACCTGCGCCTGTGCCTAGGATACCTGCGCCTGTGCCTAAGGTACCTGCACCTAACCCTAAGGTACCTATGCCTATGCTTGGGGTACCTGCGCATGTGTCTAGGGTACTTGCGCCCGTGCCTAGGTTACATGCGCCTGTGCCTAGGGTACCTATGCCTGTGCCTATGGTACCTGCGCCTATACTTAGGTTACCTGCGCCTATCCCTAGGGTACCTTCGCCTGTGCTTAGGATACCTGCGACTGTGCCTAGGGTACGTGCGCTTGTGCCCAAGTTACCTAGACCTGCGCCTAGGGTACCTGCGCCTGTACGTTGGGTACGTGCGCCTGTGCGTATGGTACCTGCGCCTGTGCCAAGGTTACCTGCGCCTGTGCCTAGGGTACCTGTGCCTGTGCTTAGCGTGCCTGCGCTTGTGCCTAGGGTACCTGTGCTTGTGCCTAGGGTGCCTGCAACTGTGCTTAGGGTACATGTGCTTGTCCCTAGGGTACCTGTGCCTCTGCCTAGAATACCTGTGCCTGTGCATAGGGTACATGCGCCTGTGCCCAGCTTACCTGCGCCTGTGCTTAGGGTACCTGCGCCTGTGCCTATAGTACCTGTGCCTGTGCCTCGAGTACCTGCGCCTGTGCCCAGGTTTCCTGCGCCTGTGCCTAGGGTACATGCGCCTGTCCCTAGGGTACCTACTCCCGTGCCTAGCATACCTGCGCCTGTGCCTAGCATACCTGCGCCTGTCCCTAGGGTACCTGCGCCTGTGCTAAGGGTACATGCGCCTGTGCCTAGGGTACGTGCGCCTTTGCTTAGGGTACCTGCGCCTGTGCCTAAGGTACATGCGCTTGTGCCTTAGGTACCTGCGTCTGTGTCTAGGGTACCTACGCCTGTGCTTAGGGTACGTGCGCCTGTCCCTAGGGTACCTGTGCCTATGCCTAGGATACCCGCGCCTGTGCCTAGGGTACCTGCGCCTGTCTCTAGGGTACCTACGCCTGTGCCTAAGGTACGTGCGCCTGTGCCTAGGGTACTTGCGCCTATGCCTATGGTACCTGCGCCTGTGCCTAGAGTACCTGCGCCTGTGCCTAGGGTGCCTGCACATGTGCCTATGGTACCTGTGCTTGTGCCTTGGGTACCTGCGCCTGTGCCTAGGGTACCTGCGCCTGTGCCTAGGGTACCTGCGCCTGTGCCCACGTTACCTGCGCCTATGCCTAGGGTACCTGCGCCTTTCCCTAGGGTACCTGTTCCTGTGCCTAGGGTACCTGCGCCTGTGCCTAGAGTACCTGTGCCTGTGCCTAGGGTACCTGCGCCTGTGCCTAGAGTACCTGTGCCTGTGCCTAGGGTACCTGCGCCTGTGCCTAGAGTACCTGTGCCTGTGCCTAGGGTACCTGCGCATGTGCCTATGGTACCTGTGCTTGTGCCTTGGGTACCTGCGCCTGTGCCTAGGGTACCTGCGCCTGTGCCTAGGGTACCTGCGCCTGTGCCCACGTTACCTGCGCCTATGCCTAGGGTACCTGCGCCTTTCCCTAAGGTACCTGTTCCTGTGCCTAGGGTACCTGCGCATGTGCCTAGGATATCTGGGCATGTGCCTAGGGTACTTGCGCCTGTGCCTAGAGTACTTGTGCCTGTCCCTAGGGTACCTGCGCCTATGCCTAGGGTACCTTCGCCTGTGCTTAGGATACTTTCCCATGTGCATAGGGTACTTGCGCCTGTACTAAGGGTACCGGCGCCTGTGCCTAGGGTACTTGCGCCTGTGCCTGGGGTGCCTGCGACTGTGCATAGGGTTCTGGAGCTTGTGCCTAGGGTACGTGCGCCTTAAGGTACCTGCTGTCAGAAGAATGCAATGTGTGAGGATGGCAGGAGCAGAAGCGAGCAGAAGCAATGAAGCAGGCAGAAGTGATGTAGTGGAGTAACAGAAGCAGAGCGGTGAGTCCGGGCCCATGGAGTTAGTCGCAGGGTTGCGAGGAGACGCAAGGCACTGGAGCTCTAAGCTATTTAGAGTGCAGGTGAAAGAACTTTAGAGCGAAGCGAGGGAGGAGTCGGAAGGGAAACGTTGAGGGTGGCAAAGCGAAGGGCCGTGAGGAGACAGTGGTGGGCGCAGGCAATGGAAGCTAGAAGCGAGCAGAACGAGAACACGGCGGGGAAGCCGCGCAACCAAAGAGAACACAATGAACAGAACTGTTCTGGTTAATCGAGGAGGGCATGAACATCATCCATGTGTACAATAGAACAGGACAGACGGAAAAGCATGAGCAACGGCTTCTTTTACGCTAGCCGGACGCGCTTGCGGAGATTCCGCTTATTATGGGATTACCCGATATGAAGTCCGTTAGTTGGTCAATGACCGTTAACGGCTAGTGAAAGCGAGGACCGAGGTGGTTCTGGCCGGAGCTGAACCATTATTGAGAAAATAATTCTCTGATTGCAGATGTTCATGGAGTCAGTTGCGTGACGAAATTCCAACACCTGTGCCTATGCGTAGGTTACTTGCGCCTGTAGCACAGGCGCAGGTACCCTAGGCACAGGCGCAGGTACCCTATGCACAGGCGAAGGTACCATAAGCACAGGCCCTATGCTTGGGGTACCTACGCCTGTGCCTAGGGTACTTGCGCCTGTGCCTAGTGTACCTGCGCCTATGCCTAGGGTACCTGTGCCTCTCACTTGGGTACATGCGCTTGTGCCTGGGGTACCAGCGCTTGTGCCTAGGGTACATGCGCTTGTGCCTAGGGTACCTGCGCCTGTGCCTAGGGTACCTGTGCCTGTGCGTGGGATACCTGCGCATGTGCCTAGGGTACCTGCGCCTGTGCTTGGGGTACCAGCGCTTGTGCCTACGGTACTTGCGCCTGTGCCTAGGGTACCAGCGCCTGTGCCTAGGGTACCTGCGCCTATGTCCAGGTTACCTGCGCCTGTGCCTAGGGTACCTGCGCCTGTACCTAAGGTACCTGCGCCTGTGCTTAGGGTACCTGCACCTGTCCCTATGGTACCTGCGCCTGTGCCCAAAGTACCTGCGCTTGTGCCTAGGGTACCTGTGCCTGTGCCTAGAGTACCTGCGCCTGTACCTAGGGTACCTGCGCCTGTGCCTAGGGTACGTGCGCTTGTGCCTATGGTACCTGCGCCGATGCCGAGGGTACCTGCGCTTGTGCCTAAGGTACCTACGCCTATGCCTTAGGTACCTGCGCCTCTGCCTAGGGTACCTTCGCCTGTGCCCAGGTTATCTGCGCCTGTGCCTAGGGTACCTATGCCTATGCGTGGGGTACCTGTGCCAGTGCCTAGGGTACCTGCGCCTGTGCACAGGTTACCTACGTATGTGCCTATGGTACCTGCGCCTGTCCCCAGGGTACCTGCCCCTGTGCCTAAGGTTCCTGCGCCTGTGCCTAGGGTACGTGTGCCTGTGCTTAGGGTACCTGCGCCTGTGCCTAGGGTACCTGCGCCTGTACTTATGGTACCTGTGCCTATGCCTAGGGTACCTGCGCCTGTGCCTGGGGTGCCTGCGACTGTGCATAGGATACATACGCCTATGCCTAGGGTACCTGCGTCTGTGCTTAGGGTACTTGCGCCTGTGCCTAGGTTAACTACGCCTGTGGCATAGGCATAGGCACCCTAGGCACATGCGCATGTACCCCAAGCATAGGCCCTATGCTTAGGGTACCTGCGGTTGTGCCTAGGGTACCTGCGCCTGTGCATATGGTACCTGCGCCGGTGCCTAGGGTACCTGCACCTGTGCCTAGGGTACGTGCGCTTGTCTCTTTGGTACTTGCGCCTGTGCCAGGGGTACCTGTGCTTGTGCTCAGGGTACTTGCGCCTGTGCCTAGGATACCTGCGCCTGTGCATAGGGTACCTGCGCCTGTGCCTAGGGTATCTGCGCCTTTGCCTAGGGTACCTGCGCCTGTGCTTAGGGTACCTGCGTCTGTCCCTAGGGTACCTGCGCCTGTGCCTAGGGTACCTACGCCTGTGCTTAGGGTACCTGGGTCTGTCCCTAGGGTAACTGCGCCTGTGCCTAGGGTACGTGCGCCTGTGCCTAGGGTACATGCGCCTGTGCCCAGGTTTCCTGCGCATGTGTCTAGGGTACCTGTACTTGTGCCTAGGGTACCTGTGCCTGTGCTTAGGGTACTTGTGCCTGTGCCGATGTTACCTGCGCATGTGCATATGGTACCTGCGCCTGTCCCTAGGGTACCTGTGTCTGTGCCTAGGGTACCTTCACCTATGCATACGGTACCTGCGCCTGTCCCTAGGGTACCTGCGCCTGTCCCTAGGGTACCAGCGCCTATGCCTAAGGTACCTGCGCCTGTGCCTAGGGTACGTGCACCTTTGCTTAGGATACCTGCGCCTATGCCTAGGATACCTGCGCCTGTGCCTATGGTACCTGCGCCTGTGCCTAGGGTACCCGCGCCTGTGCCTAGTGTACCTACGCCTGTGCCTAGGGTACTTCCGCTTGTGCCTAGGGTACCTGCGCCTGTGCCTAGGGTACCTGCACATGTCCTTAGGGTACCAGCGCCTGTGCCTAGTGTACCTGCGCCTGTACTTAGGGTACTTGCGCCTGTGCCTAGGATACTTGCGCCTGTGCGTGGGGTGTCTACGACTATGTACAGGGTACGTGCGCCTGTGCCTATGGTACCTGCGCTTCTGCCTAGGGTAGTTGCGCCTGTGCCTAGGGTACCTGCGCCCGTGCCTAGGGTACCTGGGCCTGTGTCTAGGGTACCTGAAGCTGTGCCTAGGATACTTGCACCTGTGCCTAGGATACCTACGCCTGTCCCTAGGGTACCTGCGCCTGTTCCTAGGGTACCTGCGCCTGTGCTTAAGGTACCTGCGCCTGTGCCTAGGGTACATGCGCCTATGCTTATGGTACGTGCGCCTGTGCCTAGGGTACCTGCGGCTGTACGTGGGGTTCCTACGACTGTGCATAGGGAGTCTGCGCCTGTGCCTAGGGTACCTGCGCCTGTGCGTAGGGTACCTTTGCTTGTGCCTAGGTTACCTGCGCCTGTGGCACAGGCGTACGTACCCTAGGCACAGGCGCATGTACCCTAAGCACAGGCCCTGTGCTTAGGGTACCTACGTGTGTGCCTACAGTA
Source organism: Penium margaritaceum (assembly GCA_023375785.1). Classification (NCBI taxonomy): domain Eukaryota; kingdom Viridiplantae; phylum Streptophyta; class Zygnematophyceae; order Desmidiales; family Peniaceae; genus Penium; species Penium margaritaceum. The sequence continues at coordinate 67,866 of SZWC01008253.1, forward strand.
CGTGCGCCTGTGCCTAGGGTACATGCGCCTTTGCCTAGGGTACCTGCGCCTCTTCCTAGGGTACTTGCGCATGTTTCTAGGGTGCCTGTGCCTGTGCCTGGGGTACCTGCGCCTGTGCCTAGGGTACCTGCACCTGTGCCTAGGGTACCTGCGCCAGTGCATAGGGTACCTGCGCCTGTGCCTAGGGTACCTGCGCCTGTGCCTATGGTACCTGCGCCTGTGCATAGGGTACCTGCGCCTGTCATTAGGGTACTTACGCCTATGCCAAGGGTACCTGCGCCTGTGCCTAGGGTACCTGTGCATGTGCCCACGGTATCTGCCCCTGTGCCTAGGGTACCTACGCCTGTGCCTATGGTACCTGCACTTGTACCTAGGGTACCTGCGCTTGTGCGTAGGCTACCTACGCTTGTGCCTAGGGTACTTGCGACTGTGCATAGGGTACCTTCGCGTGTGCCTAGGGTACCTGCGCCTGTGCTTATGGTACCTACATCTATGCCTAGGTTAACTACGCCTGTGGCACAGGCGTAGGTACCCTATGCACAAGCTCATGTACCCTAAGCACAGGCCCTGTGCTTAGGGTACCTGCGTGTGTGCCTAGGGTACCTGCGCCTGTGCCTAGGGTACCTGCGCCTATGCCTAGGATATGTGCGCTTGTGCCTAGGGTACGTGCGCCTATCTCTAGGGTACCTGCGCCTGTGCCTAGGATATCTGCGCATGTGCGTAGGGTACCTGCGCCTGTGCCTAGGGTACCTATGCCTGTGCCTAGGGTACCTGCGCCTTTGCTTATGGTACTTGCGTCTTTCCCTAGGGTACCTGCGCCTGTGCCTAAGGTACCTGCGCCTCTGCCTAGGGTACCTGCGCCTGTGCCCAGGTTACATGCGCCTGTGCATAGGGTCCCTGCACTTATGCCTAGGTTACCTGTGCCTGTGCTTAGGGTACTTGCGCCAGTGCCAAGGTTACCTGCGCCTGTGCCTATGGTACGTGCGCCTGTCCCTAAGGTACCTGCGCCTGTGCCTAGGGTACCTTCACCTATGCATATGGTACCTGCGCCCGTCCCTAGGGTACCTGCGCCTGTGCCTAGGGTACCTGCGCCTGTGCCTGGGGTATGTGCGCCTCTGCTTAGGATACCTGCACCTGTGCCTAGGGTACCTACGCCTGTGCCTAGGGTACCTGCGCGTGTGCCTAGGCTACCCGCGCCTGTGCCTAGGGTACCTACGCCCGTGCCTAGGGTACTTGCGCTTGTCCCTAGGGTACCTGCGCCTGTGCCTGGGATACCTGCGCCTGTGCTTAGGGTGCCTGCGCCCGTGCCTACAGTACCTTCGCTTGTACCTGGGGTGCCTGCGACTATGCATATGGTACCTGTGCCTGTGCCTAGGATACCTGCGCCTATGCTTAGGGTGCCTGCGCCTATGCCTAGGTTAACTGCGCCTGTGGCACGGGCGTAGGTACCCTAGGCACAGGCGCATGTACCATAAGCACAGGCCCTGTGCTTAGGGTACCTGCGTGTGTGCCTAAGGTACCTGGGCCTGTGCCTAGGGTACATGCGCCTGTGCCTAGGGTACCTGCGCCTCTCCCTAGGGTACCTGCGCATGTCTCTAGGGTACCTGTGCCTGTGCCTGGGGTACATGCGCCTGTGCCTAGGGTACCTGCACCTGTGCCTAGGGTACCTGCGCTTGTGCCTAGGGTACCTATGCCTGTGCTTAGGACACCTACGCATGTGCCCAGGTTACCTGCGCCTGTGCCTATGGTACCAACGCCTCTCCCTAGGGTACCTGTGCCTATGCCTAGGGTACCTGCGCCTGTGCGTACGGTACCTGCGCCTGTCCCTAGAATACCTGTGCCTTTGCCTAGGGTACATGCGCCTATGCCTAGGGTATGTGTGCCTTTGCTTAGGATACCTGCACCTGTGCCTAGTGTACTTGCGCCTATACTAGGGTATCTGCACCTGTGCCTAGGGTACTTGCGCTTGTGCCTATGGTACCTGCTCCTGTGCATAGTGTACCTGCTCCTGTGCCTAGGGTATCTGCGCCTGTGCCTAAGGTACCTGCGCCTGTGCATAGGATACCAGCGCCTGTGCTTAGGGTACCTGCGCCAGTGCCTAGGGTACCTGCGCCTATGCCTAGGGTACCTACACCTTTGCCTAGGGTACCTGCGCCTGTTCCTAGTGTACCTGCGCCTATGCCTATGGTATAGCGCCTGTGCTTAGGGTACCTACACCTGTCCCTAGGGTACCCGCGCCTGAGCCTAGGGTACCTGCGCCTGTGCCCAGGGTACCTGTGCCAGTGCTTAGTGTACCTGCGCCTGTGCCTATGGTACCAGCGCCTGTGCTTAGGGTACCTGTCCCTGTGCCTAGGGTAACTGCGCCTGTGCCTATGGTACCTGCGCCTGTGGCTAGGGTACCTGCGCTTGTGCCTAGGGTACCTGCGCCTGTGCCTAGGGTACCTGCGCCTATGCCTAGGGTACCTGCGCCTGTGCCCAGGTTACCTGCACCTGTGCCTAGGATACCTGCGCCTGTGCCTATGGTACCTGCACCTGTATCTAGGGTACCTGCGCCTGTGCCTAGGATACCTGCGCGTGTGCCTGGGGTACCTACGCCTGTCCCTAGGGTACCTGCTCCTGTGCCTAGGGTACCTGCGCCTGTGCTTAGGGTACTTGCGCCTGTGCCTAGCGTACCTGCGCCTGTGCTTATGGTACATGCGCCTATGCCTAGGGTACCTACCCCTGTACCTAGGGTGCCTGCGACTGTGCATAGGGTACTTGCGCTTCTGCCTAGGGTACCTGCGCCTCTGCTTAGGGTACCTGCGCCTATGCCTAGGGTACCTACCCCTGTACCTAGGGTGCCTGCGACTGTGCATAGGGTACTTGCGCTTCTGCCTAGGGTACCTGCGCCTCTGCTTAGGGTACCTGCGCCTTTGCCTAGGTTAACTGCGCCTGTGGCATAGGCGTAGGTACCCTAGGCACAGGCGCATGTACCCTAAACACAGGCCCTTTGCTTAGGGTACCTGCGTGTGTGCCTAAGGTACCTGCACCTATGCCTAGGGTACATGCGCCTGTGCCTAGGGTACCTGCGCCTCTGCCTAGGGTACCTGCGCATGTCTCTAGGGTACGTGCGCTTGTGCCTGGGGTACCTGGGCCTGTGCCTAGGGTACCTGCGCCTGTGCATAGGGTAACTACGCCTGTGCCTAGGGTACCTTTGCCTGTGCCTAGGGTACCTCCTCCTGTGCCTAGGGTACCTGCGCCTGTGCTTAGGAAACCAGACCTTGTCCCTAGGGTACCTGCGCCTGTGCCTAGGGTACCTGCGCCTGTGCCTAGGGTACCTGCGCCTGTGCCTAGGGTACCTGCGCCTGTGCCTATGGTACCTGCGCCTGTGTATAGGGTACTTGCGCCTGAGCTTAGGGTACATGCGCCGGTCCCTAGGGTACCTACTCCTGTGCAAACACTGGTATACATTGACAAACACTGGAATAGAGTGACAAACACTTGTGTACATTGACAAACACTGGTAGACATTGGCAAACACTGGTATACATTGGCAAACATTGGTAGACATTGGAAAACACTTGTAGACATTGGTAAACACTGGTAGACATTGACATGCACTGGTATACATTGACAAACACTGGTAGATATTGGAAAACACTTGTAGACATTGGAAAACACTGGTAGACATTGGCAAACACTGGTAGACATTGACAAACACTGGTATGCATTGGCAAACACTGGTATACATTGACAAACACATACGTGCGCCTTTGCTTCGGATACCTGCGCCTGTGCCTAGGGTATCTGTGCTTGTACTAGGGTACTTGCACCTATGCCTAGGGTACCTGCGCCTGGGCCCAGGATACCTACGCCTGTGCATAGGGTACCTGCACCTGTGCCTAGGGTACTTGCGCCTGTGCCTAGAGTACCTGCGCCTGTGCTTAGGGTACCAGCCAATGTCCCTAGGGTACCTACGCCTGTGCCTAGGGTACCTGCGCCTATGTGTAGGGTATCTGCGCCTGTGCCTAGGGTACATGCGCCTGTGCCTATTGTACCTGCGCCTGTGCCTAGGGCACTTGCGCTTGTGCCTAGGGTACCTGCGCCTGTGCCTAGGGTACCTGCGCCTGTGCCTAGGGTACCTGCGCCTGTGCCTAGGGTACATGCGCTTGTCCCTGGGGTACCTGCGCCTGAGCCTAGGGCACCTACGCCTGTGCCTAGGGTACCTGCACCTGTGCTTAGGGTACCTGCGCCTGTGCCAATGGCACTTGCGCATGTGCTTAGGGTACCTGCGCCTGTGCCTAGGGTACATGTTCCTGTGCCTAGGGTACCTACGCCTGTGCCTAGGGTACCTATGCCTGTGCTTAGGGTACCTGCGCCTGTGCCTAGGGTACCTGCGCCTATGCCTAGGGTACCTTCGCCTGTGCCCAGGTTACCTACACCTGTGACTAGGGTGCCTGTGCCTGTGCCTAGGGTACCTGCGCCTGTGCCTAGGGTACCTACGCCTGTGCATAGGGTACCTGCGCCTGTGCCTAGGGTACGTGTGCCTGTGCCTAGGGTATCTGCGCCTGTGCTTAGGGTACCTACGCCTGTGCCTAAGGTACCTGCGCCTGTGCCTAAAGTACGTGCGCCTTTGCCTAGGGTACTTGCGCGTGTGTCTATGGTACCTGCGCCTATGCCTAGGGTACTTGCGCCTGTGCCAAGGGTACCTGTGCCGGTCCGTAGGGTACCTGCGCGTGTGCTTAGGGTACCTGCGCCTGTGCTTAGGGTACTTGCGCGTGTGCCTAGGATACATACGCCTGTGTTTAGGGTACCTGCGCTTGTGCCTAGGGTACTTGCGCCAGTGCCTGGGGTGCCTGCGACTATGCATAGGGTACCTGCACCTGTGCCTAGGATACCTCTGCCTGTGCTTAGGGTACCTCTGCCTGTGCCTAGGGTACCTGCGCCTTAGCTTAGGGTACCTGCGCCTGTGCATAGGGTACCTGCGCCTGTGCCTAAGGTACCTGCGCCTGTGCCTCGGGTACCTGCGCCTGTACCTAGGGTACCTGCGCCTTTACTTAGGGTACCTGTGCCTGTGTATAAGGTACCTGCGCCTGTGCCTAGGGTACTTACACATGTGTCTAGGGTACCTGTGCCTGTGTCTAGGGTACCTGGGCGTGTCCCTAGGGTACCTGCACCTGTGCCTAGGGTACCTGCGCCTGTCCCTAGGGTGTCTGCGAATGAGCCTAAGGTATGTGCCCCTATGCCTAAGGTACCCGCGCCTGTGCTTATGGTACTTGCACCTGTGCCTAGGGTACCTGCGCCTGTGCTTAGGGTACCTGTCCCTGTGCCTAGGGTACCTGCGCCTGTGCCTAGGGTACCTGCGCCTGTGCCTAGGGTACCTGCGTCTGTCTATAAGGTACCTGCGCCTGTCCCTGGAGTACCTGCGCCTATGCCCATGGTACCTGCGCTTGTGCCTAGGATACCTGCGCCTGTGCCTAGGGTACTTGTGCCTATGCCTAGGATACCTGCGCCTGTGCCCAGGTTAATTGCACCTGTGCCTAGGGTAACTGCGTCTGTACTTAGGGTACCTGCGCCTGTGCCTATGGTACGTGCGCCTGTCCCTTAGTACCTACGCCTGTGCCTAGGGTACCTGTGCCTGTGCCTAGGGTACGTGCACCTTTGCTTGGGTACCCACGCCTATGCCTAGGATACCTACGCCTGTGCCTAAGGTACCTGCGCCTCTGCCTAGGGTATCTCCGCTTGTGCCTAGGGTACCTGTGCCTGTGGCGAGGGTACCTCTGCCTATGCCTAGGGTACATACACCTGTGCCTATGGTACATGTGCCTGTGCTTAGGGTGCTTGCGCCTGTCCCTAGCGTACCTGCGCCTGTGCCTAGGGTGCATGCCCCTGTGCCTAGCGTCCCTACGCCTGTGCCTAGGATACCTGCACCTGTGCCTAGGGTACATGCGCCCGTGCTGAGGGTACCTGCGCCTGTGCTTAGGATGCCTGCGCCTGCGCCTAGGGTACCTGCGCCTGTACTTAGGGTACCTGCACCAGTGCCTAAGGTACATGCGCCTGTACCTCGGGTGCCTGCGACTGTGCATAGGGTACCTGCGCCTGTGCCTAGGATACCTGCGCCTGTCCCTAGCGTACCTGCGTCTGTGCCTACTGTACCTGCGCCTGTCCCTAGGGTACCTGCGCCTGTGCCTAGGGTACATGCGCCTGTGCCTAGGGTACGTGCACCTTTGCTCAGGGTTCCTGTGCCTGTGCCTAGGGTACCTACGCCTGTGCTTAGGGTACCTGCGCCTGTAATTAGGGCTCCTGTGCATGTGCCCAGGTTACCTGCGCATGCTAGGGTACCTGCGCCTGTGCATAACATACCTGCACATGTGCCTATGGTACCTGCGCCTATGCATAGGGTACCTTCGCCTGTGCGTAGGGTACCTGTGCCTGTGCCTAGGGTACCTACGCTTGTGCTTAGGGTACCTGCGCCTGCCCTTATGGTACCTTCGCCTGTGCCTAGGATACATGCGCCTGTGCTTAGGGTACCTGCGCCTGTGCGTAGGGTACGTGCGCCTGTGCCTAGGGTACCTGCGCTTCTGCGTAGGGTACCTGCGCCTGTGCCTAGGGTACCTGCGCCTGTGCCTAGTGTACCTACACCTGTGCCTATGGTACCTGCGCCTGTGCTTAGGGTACCTGCCCCTGTGCCTAGGATACCTGCGCCTGTGCCCAGGGTACCTGCGCGTGTGCCTAGGGTACCTGCGCCTGTGTCTAGGGTTCCTGCGAATATGCCTAGGGTACTTGCGCGTGTGCCTAGGGTACCTGCGCCCGTTCCCAGGTTGCCTGCACCTGTGCCAAGGATACCTGCACCTGTGCATAGGGTACCTGGGCCTGTGCCTAGGGTACCTGCGCCTGTGCTTAGGGTACCTGCGCCTGTGCCTAAGGTACCTGCGCCTGTGCCTAGTATATCTGCGCCTGTGCCTAGGGTACATGCGCCTGTGCTTAGGGTACCTACGCCTGTGCCTATGGTACTTCCGCATGTACTTAGGGTACCTGCGCCTGTGCCTAGGGTACCTTCGCCTGTCCCGTGGGTGCCTGTGACCGTGCATAGGGTACTTGTGCCTATGCCTAGGGTACTTGCGCCTGTCCCTAGGGTACCTGCGCCTGTGCCTATGATACCTACGCCTGTACCTAGGGTACCTGCGCATGTTCTTAGGATACCCGCGCTTGTGTATAGGGTACCTGCGCCTCTGCTTAGGGTACCTGCGCCTGTGTCTAAGGTACCTGGGCGTGTGCCTAGGGTACCTGCACCTGTGCCTAGGGTACATGCACCTGTGCCTAGGGTACCTGCGCCTGTCCCTAGGATATCTACGCTTGAGCCTAGGGTACCTGCCCCTATGCCTAGGGTACCTGCGCCTGTGCTTAGGGTACCTACACTTGTGCCTAGGGTACCTGCGCTTGTGCTTAGGGTACGTGTCCCTATGCCTAGGGTACCTGCGCCTATGCATAGGGTTCCTGCGCCTGTGCCTAGGATACCTGCGCCTGTCCCTAGGGTATTTGTGCCTGTGCCTAGGATACCTGCGCATGTGCGTAGGTTAATTGCGCATGTGCCTAGGGTACCTGCGCCTGTGCCTAGAGTACCTACACCTGTGCTCGGGTTATCTGCGCCTATTCCTAGGGTACATGCGCATGTCCCTAGGGTACCTGCGCTTGTGCCTAGGGTACCTGCACTTGTGCCTAGGGTACCTGCGCTTTTGCCTAGGGTACATGCGCCCGTGCCTAGGGTACCTGCGCCTGTGCCCATGTTACCTCCGCCTATGCCTAGGGTACCTGCGCCTGTGCCTAGGGTACCTGCGCCCATGCCTAGGGTACCTGCGCCTGTGCCCAGGTTACCTGCGCCTGTACCTAGGGTACCTGCGCCTGTGCTTAGGGTACTTGCGCCTATCCCTAACGTACCTGTGCCTGTGTCTAGGGTACGTGCGCCTATGCCTAGGGTACCTGCACCAGTGCCTAGGGTACCTGTACCTGTGCCTAGGGTAAATACGCGTGTACCGAGGGTACCTGCGCCTGTGCTTAGGATACCTGCTCCTGTGCCTATGGTACATGCGCCTGTACTTAGGGTACCTGCGCCTGTGCCTAGGGTACCTGCGCCTGTGCCTGGTGTGCCTGGGCTATGCCTAGGGTACCTGTGCCTGTGCCTAGGATACCTGCGCCTATCCGTAGGGTACCTGCGCCTGTGCCTAGAGTACCTGCGGCTATGCTTGGGGTGCCTGCGCTATGCCTAGGGTACCTGTGCCTGTGCCTAGGATACCTGCGCCTGTCCCTAGGGTACCTGCGCCTGTGCCTACGGTACCTGCGCCTGTCCCTATGGTACCTGCGCCTGTCCCTATGGTACCTGCGCCTGTGCCTAGGGTACCAATTCATGTACCTAGGGTACGTGCGCCTTTGCTTAAGGTTCCTGCGCCTATGCCTAGGGTACCTACTCCTGTGCCTAGGGTACCTGCTCCTGTGCCTTGGGTACCTGCGCCTGTAACTAGGGTACATGTGCCTGTGTCCAGGTTTCCTGCGCCTGTGCCTATGGTACCTGCGCCTGTGCCTAGGATACCTGCGCCTGTGCATAGGGTACATGCGCCTGTGCCGAGGTTACCTGTGCGTGTGCCTATGGTAACTTCGCCTGTGCCTAGGGTACCTGCGCCTGTGCCCAGGTTACTTGCGCCTGTGCCTAGGGTACCTGCGCCTGTCCATAAGGTACCTGCGCCTGTGCCTAGGGTACCTTCGCATGTGCCTAGGGTACCTGCGACTTTTCCTAGGGTACGTGCGCCTATGCGTAGGGTACGTACCCCTGTGCTTAGGGTACTTGCGCCTGTGCATCGGTTACCTGTGCCTGTGCCTAGGGTACCTGCGCATGTGCCTAGGGTACCTGCGCCCGTGCCTAGGGTACTTGCGCTTGTGCCTAGAGTACCTAAGCCTGCGTCTAGGGTACCTGCGCCTGTGCTTAGGATACCTGTGCCTATGCCTAGGGTACCTGCATTGCGCCTGTGCCTAGGGTACCTACGCCTGTGCCTAGGGTACATGCGCCTGTGCCTAGGGTGCCTACGCCTGTGCATAGGGTACCTACGCATATGCATAGGGTACATGCGCATATGCCTAGGGTACTTGCGCCTATGCTTAGGGTACTTGCGCCTGTGCATCGGTTACCTGCAGCTGTGCCTAGGATACCTGTGCCTGTGCCTAGGCTACCTGTGCATGTGCCTAGGGTACCTGCGCCTATGCCTAGGGTACCTGTGCCTAGGGTACCTGCGCCTGTCCCTAGGGTACCTGCGCCTGTGCCTAGGGTACCTGCGACTGTGCCTAGGGTACCTACGCCTGTGCCTACGTTACCTACGCCTGTGCCTAGGGCACCTGTGCCTGTCCCTAGGGTACCTGCGCTTATGCCCAGGTTACATTTGCCTGTTTCCAAAATACCTGAGACTGTGCCTAGGGTACGTGCGCCTGTGCCTAGGATACCTGCGCCTGTGCCTAGGGTACCTGCGCCTATGCCTAGAGTACCTGCGCCTGTCCTTAGGGTACGTGCACTTGTATTCAGGTTAGCTGCGCCTCTGCATAGGGTACCTACGCCTGTGCCGAGGGTACCTGTCCCTGTGCCTAGGGTACCTGCCCTTGTGCCCAGGTAACCTGCGCCTGTCCTTATGGTACCTGCGCCTGTCCCCAAGGGCTTGTGCCTAGGGTATATGCGCCTATGCCTAGGGTACATGCACATGTGTCCAGGTTACGTGCGCCTGTCCCTAGGGTACCTGCGCCTGTCCCTTGGGGCCTGTGCCTAGGGTACCTGTGCCTGTGCCTAGGGTACATGCGCCTGTGTCCAGGTTTCGTGCGCCTGTCCCTAGGGTACCTGCGCCTGTCCCTTGGGGCCTGTGCCTAGGGTACCTGTGCCTGTGCCTAGGGTACCTGCTCTTGTACCTAGGGTACATGTGCTTGTGCGTAGGGTACATGCACCTATGCCTAGGGTACCTGCGCCTGTGCCTAGTGTACCTAAGCCTGTGCCTAGGGTACTTGCGCCTGTGCGTAGGGTACCTGCGCCTGTACCCAGGTTACCTGCGCTTATGCCTAGGGCACCTGTGCCTGTGCCTAGGGTACCTGCGCCTGTGCCCAGGTTACTTGCGCGTGTGCCTAGGTTACATGTGCTGTCCCTAGGGTACCTGCTCCTATGCTTAGGGTACATGCGCTTGTGCCTAGGGTACCTGCGCCTGTGCATAGGGTACCTGCGCTTGTGCCTAGGGTACCTGCGCCTGTACCTAGGGTACGTGCGCCTATGCCTAGGGTACCTGCGCCTGTACCTAGGGCTCCTGCGCCTATGTCAGGTCACATGCGCCTGTGCCTATGGTACCTGTGCTTCTACCTAGGGTACCTGCGCCTGTGCCCAGGTTACTTACGCCTGTGCCTATAGTACCTGCACCTGTCCCTAGGATACCTGCGCGTGTGCCTAGGGTACCTTCGGCAGTGCCTAGGGTACCTGCGACTATGCCTATGGTACCTGCGCCTGTGCCTAGGGTACCTGCGCCTGTGCCTA
>SZWC01008253.1:91193-101780 GCA_023375785.1 Penium margaritaceum
TGCGCCTGTACCTAGGGTACATGCGCATGTGCTTAGGGTACCTACGCCTGTGCCTAGGGTACCTGCGCATGTACTTAGGGTACCTGCGCCTGTGCCTAGAATACCTGCGCTGTCAGAAGATTGCAAGTGCTGCCGTAGAGTGGACGCAGTCGGATAGACGAGCGTTTTAATAGTGGACAGTAGCACAAGCAGAAGCGAAGTGGAAGCGGTGATAGGACGACGAGCGGAAGCGGATGATGATGGAGAATGATGAGGGAAGGCTTGGGCGCGACACCAAAGGTGCGAGCAGTGAGATCTTTGCAGGAAGCAAGTGGACGCATCACTTTGAGGGAAGGACGGAAGCTTCCTCGAAGGTGCGGGTGTTGCTGACGTATGAGTGATGTTTAGCATAAGTGACAGGGCGCAGTGCGGGAGCACGGACGCTGAGCTGAGAATGGAAGGCAAAAGGACTGGAGGCGGCCCAAAGGGCGAGCCTGAAGGAGAATCCAATGGATTGATTATAGACTGTAGTACAAGCAATACAAATAGGAGAGGCATAACCTAGCGCGCTTCATCGAGCGGGCATAGGGTTGGCGGCTCGGGCAAGTGATAGACTAGAGAGCGCCTCGAGACCACGATTCGGCTTTGCTAGCCGTACGCATAGAGGAGTGGTGAGTGCAGGCACGATCTTCGCAAGTGCGTTTCGCCTGGGCCGTTGTGGTATGCAGCTGTTGGTCTTTGGTCTTGGCAAGGTTTGCAATGCTTGTCGGTCGTGGGACCGTTTGGGTGTTGATCTTATGACTCCGGAGATGAACCTGCATTGTCACTCTTTATTTTCTCAGTGGCTGCACCCCTTGAAGCGATCTCCAAGTTAATATCCGACACCCCCCTTAGATCAGGAGAGGGGTGCAAGCCTTGAATGGCAGGCATGCGAGTTCTACTTCTGTGGGAGTGCAGCTCAGAGAGAGCTTAGGAGGTTTTGGAGGCGGTGGACGTCTTAGCACCAGGTTGTAGAGGGAAGAGAGAAAACCTGGGCTGTGCAGCAGTTTTTGAGTTCTGTCAGCGAGTGTGGTGGCAGAGGGATCTTCACTGAAGGGGAAGGAACAGTTCGTTAGTAGTGTGGAGGAGAGTTCAGTTGAGTTGTAGTGAGGCAGTGTGGGCTTGCAGTAGGAAGCTGACTGGTTCCGATCACGAATCCATACAGTTCTTGGACTTGGTCCATACTTGGATCTGCGCAAGTTATGGGCGGTGTCAACTCTGCGAAGGCAGGCATTCCAGATCTGTGAGGTCATGTGATGCGTCTTCATGAAGTAGTCTGCTTCCTGTAGTAGACGGTTGATGAGAAACCTGCCGTGGGTGGGAGTTGCGGTTAGCAGTGTCCCGTGAGTTGTGTAGTAGCTTGTGAGAAATGTGCACAGAGGTGCGTAAGAGGTGTTGGAGAGGATGAGGCGAGGTGGTCCATCAAAGTGTTTGGTTTGTTGCTTCAGCCAGTCCCTGAGTGCAGAAACGGCTCCGGTCAGTGTGCGAAGGGAGAGGATAGTGCAGTGCTGTGAGTATTGGTCGTGAATGAAGAGGAAATGGCTGTGACGGGCAGTGGAGTATGTAGTCGGAGGCTTGATGAGGGCAATGTGTAGGGAGTCAAAACTGCACAGAGAGGGGTGAGAATAGAGAGGAGGAGAGGACAACGCGGTGTACATCTCAAAACCATACTCCTCAGATCCAATCTCAGTCACAGGCTCAACTACTCATAACATGACAGCATTGTTAGGAGCAGGGTTCACGGCAGCAGAGATGGCAGGAGAAGATGGATTTTCCATGTTGTTGGCTGGTGTTGAATGCCAGTTCGAGCTTCCCATCCAGTTGTAGTAGCGCTGACGACGCTCCTCCGCCTAGTTGGGTTGTTCACCATAGGACTTGCCAGGGTTCTGATCCAGCCACTCTTAAGTAGCGCGATGATCACAGACCTGAGGCAGGTGGTTGCGACGACCACACTTGGTTCCTTTGAATGGACCATGGCGAATGGTGTAGGAGTAGGCGGGGAAGCGGTTCAACATGCAGTTATCGGTGGTGGCGGCCATGGTTTAAAACGAGTTTGTGGCAATGGTAATCTCGCGTGCTTGCTTGGCGACGTAGTCTTGTTCTCCTGCCATGAGTTTGGGGCTGATGACAGCGAGGGTCAGTTGGTCAACAGGCAGCTGCAGCAAGATTTGGCAGATGATATCATACTGACCAGGAAGGCCGGATATGATGCCGGTGCAGACGATAGCAGGAGGAAGGTCAATCTTCATTTCCTTGAGATCGCGGGCAATGGTGTTGACGGCTGCAATGTAACTGCCCATGTTGGTATGGGCGGCGAAGGGCACGGAGAAGAGTGACATGATCTTGATTCCGCAGGTGGTGGAGGTGTTGTTGCTGAAGCGATCTTCAAGGGCTTTCCACGCTTCGTGAGTCTTGCTGCCAAGAGTGCGGATGTCTTCATGCAATTCAGGAGAGGAGGTGGTCATGATGGTAATGAGGGCGGTGCTGTTTGCAACTTCCGAGGAGGCGCGGCTGATGGTAGTAGTAAGGGCAATGGGAGCAGAGGAGGAAGAGGCATTTGAAGGAGCAGGATGAGATACAGATCCACACGAGGGGTCTTCACCGGGAGTGGTTGATGCAGTTGCAGTTGAGGAGGAGGAGGTGGCATCAGGTGGTTCTATTCCAGTGTCTGAGTTGGTGATCAGATGGCTGAGGGTGACTCCCTCAACCTTTTGTGTTCCAAAGAAAAGTGACATTGAGTAGCTCCACAGCTTGTAGTTGCTGGTACCATCCAGCTTTACAGTGAGCTTGGGAAGACCAGACAGAGCGAGAGAGAATGCCATGATGGAATTTGACGATGAGATGATAGAAAAAGGGGGCAGGTGGAGATGGTGAGGATATTCTGCTGCGGCGATGAGAGTGTGCTGATGGCTCTTGATCAAAATGAAGTGATACCAAGATGTTGATGAGTTTCGATTACTGAGATGCTGCTGAGCGAGAAAATGGAACTGGGTGCAGGGGCAGAACCTCGTGCACTAAATGCGGAGATGATAAATGAGCGGAAATTGCTTGCTGATGGAGTGAGCGCAGAGGCAGAACCTCGTACGCGCAATTTTACCAAGAGAAAGTGGAGTGGTGCTGCCACGACATCTTAGTCAGAAGAAGCGCTGCCACCGCAGTTCTTCTGGCGACCACAGTTCTTCGAGGCGGAGGCGTTTGACAGGAGTGGGTGCGGCCGATGACGGCGAGCACGATGGAGCCATGGGTGTTACTTGAACTCTGATACCATGTCAGAAGATTGCAAGTGCTGCCATAGAGAGGACGCGGTCGGAGAGACGAGCGTTTCAATAGTGGACAGGAGCACGAGCAGAAGCAAAGTGGAAGCGGCGATATGACAACGAGCGGAAGCGGATGATGATGGAGAATGATGAGGGAAGGCCTGGGCGCGACACCAAAGGTGCGAGCGCTGAGATCCTTGCAAGAAGCAAGTGGACGCAGCACTTTGAGGGAAGGACGGAAGCTTCCTTGAATGTGCGGGCATTGCTGACATATGAGTGATGTTTAGCAAAAGTGACAGGGCGCAGTGCGGGAGCACGGGCGCTGAGCTGAGAATGGAAGGCGAGAAGGACTGGGGGCGGCCCAAAGGGCGAGCCTGAAGGAGAATCTAATGGATTGATTATAAAATGTAGTACAAGCAATACAAATAGGAGAGGTCTAACCTAGCGCGCTTCGTCGAGCGGGCATAGAGATGGCGGCTTGGGCAAGTGAGAGACTAGAGAGCGCCTCGAAACCACGATTCGGCTTTGCTAGCCGTACGCATATAGGAGTGGTGAGTGTAGGCATGATCTTCGCAGGTGCGTTTTGCCTGGGCCGTTGTGGTATGCAGCCGTTGGTCTTTGGTCTTGGCGAGGCTCGCACATCTTGTCGATCGTGGGACCGTTCGGGCATTGATCTTGTAACTCCGTGGAACCTGCATTGTCACTCTTTATTTTCTCAAAGGCTGCACCCCTTGAAGCTATCTCCAAGATTATATCCGACATGCGCCTTTTCCTCGAGTTCCCTGCTTGTGCGTAGGGTACCTGCGCCTGTGCCTAGGAACCCTGCGCCTGTCCCTAGGGTACCTGTGCCTGTGCCTACGGTACCTGCGCCTCTGCCTAGGGTACCTGCACCTGTCCCTATGGTACCTGCGCCTGTGCCTAGGGTACCTGCGCCTGTGCCTAGGGTACGTGCGCCTTTGCTTAGGGTTCCTGTGCCTGTGCCTAGGGTACCTGCGCCTGTGCCTATGGTACCTGTGCCTGTGCTTAGGGTACCTGCGCTTGTAACTAGGGTACCTGTGCGTGTGCCCAGGTTACCTGTGCCTGTGCTAGGGTACCTGCGCCAGTGCCTAGGGTACTTGCGCCTGTGCCTAGGGTACCTGCACCTGTGCCTAGGATACCTACGCCTATGCCTACGGTACCTGCGACTGTGCCTAGGGTACCTGCGCCTGTGCTTAGGATACCTGCGCCTGTCCCTAAGGTACCTACGCCTATGCCTAAGGTACCTACGCGTGTGCTTAGGATACCTGCGTCTGTTCCTAGGGTACCTCCGCCTGTGCCTAGGGTACCTACGCCTCTACCTAGGGTACCTGCGCCTGTGCCTAGGGTACCTGCGCATGTGCCTATTGTACCTGCACCTATGCCTAGGGTACCTGTGCCTGTGCCTAGGGTACCTGCGCCTGTGCCTAGAGTACCTGCGCCCGAGCCTAGGGTACCTGCGCCTGTGCCTAGGGTACCTGCGATTGTGCTTAGGGTTCCTGCGCCTGTGCCTACGGTACCTGCGCCTGTGCTAAGGGTACCTGCCCCTGTGCCTAGGATACCTGCGCCTGTGCCCAGGGTACCTGCACGTGTGCCCAGGGTACCTGCACGTGTGCCTAGGGTACCTGCGCCTGTGCCCATGTTACCTACACCTGTGCCTAGGGTACCTGCGCCTGTGCTTGGGGTACCTAGGCCTGTGCCTAGGGTACATGCGCCTCTGCTTAGGATACCTGCGCCTGTGCCTAGGGTATCTGCGCCTGTGCCTAGTATATCTGCGCCTGTGCCAAGGGTACCTGCGCCTGTACTTAGGGTACCTGCGCCTGTGCCTAGGGTACCTGCGCATGTACTTAGGGTACCTGCGCCTGTGCCTAGGGTACATGCGCCTGTGCCTGGGGTGCCTGTGACTGTGCATAGGGTACCTGCGCCTATGCCTAGGTTACCTGCGCCTGTCCCCAGGGTACTTGCGCCTGTGCCTAGGGCACCAGCGCAGATACCCAGGGTACCTGCGCTTGTGCTTAGGGTACCTGCGCCTGTGCATAGGGTACCTGCACCTGTGCGTAGGGTACCTGGCCTGTGCTTAGGGTACCTGCGCCTGTGTCTAGGGTACCTGGGCGTGTGCCTATGGTACCTGCACATGTGCCTTGGGTACTTGCGCCTGTGCATGGCGTACCTGCGCCTGTTTTAGGGTATCTACGCCTGAGCCTATGGTACCTACCCCTATGCCTAGGGTACCCGCGCCTGTGCTTCGGGTACCTGCACTTGTGCCTAGTGTACCTGCGCCTGTGCTTAGGGTAGTTGTCCCTGTGCCTAGGGTACCTGTGCCTGTGCCTAGGGTACCGGCGCCTGTGCCAACAATGCCTGCACCTGTACCTAGGGTACCTGCGCTTGTGCCTGGGGCACCTGCGCCTATGCCTATAATACCTGCGCCTGTGCCTAGGATACCTGCGCCTGTGCCTAGGGTACTTGTGCCTGTGCCTAGGGTACCTGCGCCTGTGCCCAGGTTAATTGCGCCTGTGCCTATGGCACCTGCGCCTGTGCCTAAGGTACGTGCGCCTATACTTAGGGTACCTTTGCCTTTGCCTACGCTACATGCGCCTGTCCCTGGGTACCTCCGCCTGTGCCTAGGGTACCTGCGCCTATTCCTAGAGTACGTGCACCTTTGCTTAGGGTACTTGCGCTTGTGCCTAGGATACCTGCGCTTGTGCTTAAGGTACCTGTGCCTGTGCCTATGGTACATGCGCCTGTGCCTCGGGTACCTGCGCCTGTGCCTAGGGTACCTGCGCCTATGCCTAGGATACCTACGCCTGTGCCTAGGGTACCTACGCCTGTGCATAGGGTACTTGCGTCTATCCTTAACGTACCTGCGCCTTTGCCTAGTGTACATGCCCCCGTGCCTAGGGTACATGTACCTGTGCCTAGGGTACCTGAACCTGTGCATAGGGTACATGCACCTGTGCCGAGGGTACCTGCGCCTATGCTTAGGATACCTGCGCCTGTGCCTAGGGTCCTTGCGCTTGTACTTAGGGTACGTGCGCCTGTGCCTAGGGTACCTGTGCCTGTGCGTGGGGTGCCTCTGACTGTGCATATGATACCTGCGCCTGTGCCTAGGATACCTGCGCCTGTCCCTAGGGTATCTGCGCCTGTGCCTACGGAACCTGCGCCTGTGCCTAGGGTACCTGCGCCTGTCCCTATGGTACCTACGCCTGTGCCTAGGGTACCTGCGCCTGTGCCTAGGGTACGGGCGCCTTTGCTTAGGGTTCCTACGCCTGTGCCTAGGGTACCTACGTCTGTGCCTATGGTACCTACGCCTGTGCCCAGGGTACCTGCGCCTGTAACTAGGGTACCTGTGCCTATGCCCAGGTTACCTGCGCCTGAACCTATGGTACCTGCGCATGTGCCTAGGGCACCTGTGCCTGTGCATAGGGTACTTGCGCCTGTACCCATGTTACCTGCGCCTCTTCCTATGGCAACAGTGCCTGTGCCTAGGGTACCTGCGCCTGTGCCCAGGTTACTTGCGCCTGTGCCTAGGGTACCTGTGCCTGTCCCTAGGGTACCTGCGCCTGTGCCTAGGGTACCTTCGCCTGTGCCTAGGGTATCAGCAACAATGCCTAGGGTACCTGCGCCTGTGCCTAGTGTACGTGCCCCTGTGCTTAGGGTACTTGTGCCTGTGGATCGGTTACCTGCGCCTGTGCCTAGGGTACATGCGCATGTGCCTAGGGTGCCTGCGCCCGTGCCTAGGGTACTTGCGACTGTGCCTAGAGTACCTGAGCCTGCGTTTAGGGTACTTGCGCCTGTGCTTAGGGTACCTGTGCTTGTGCCTAGGGTACCTGCATTACGCCTGTGCCTAGGGTACATGCGCCTATGCCTAGGGTACCTGCGCCTGTGCCTAGGGTACATGCGTCTGTGCCTAGGGTGCCTGCGCCTATGCATATGGTACCTGCGCCTGTGCATAGGGTACTTTCGCCTGTGCCTATGGTACCTGCGCCTGTGCTTAGGGTACTTGCGCCTCTGCATCGGTTAACTGTGCCTGTGCCTAGGATACCTGCGCCTGTGCCTAGGCTACCTGCGCATGTGCCTAGGGTAACTGCGCCTATTCCTAGGGTACGTGTGCATAGGGTACCTGCGCCTGTCCCTAGGGTACCTGCGCCTGTGCCTAGGGTACCTGCAACTGTGCCTAGGGTACTTGCGCTTGTGCTTAGGTTACCTGTGCCTGTGCCTAGGGTACCTGTGCCTGTCCCTAGGGTACCTGCGCCTATGCCCAGGTTACCTGTGCCTGTGCCTAGGATACCTGAGACTGTGTCTAGGGTACGTGCGCCTGTGCCTAGGGTATTTGCGCCTGTGCCTAGGGTACCTGCGACTATGCCTAGGGTACATGCGCCTGTGCCTAGGGTACCTGCGCTTATGCCTGGGGTACCTGCGCCTGTGCCTAGGGTACCTGCGCCTGTCCCTAGGGTACGTGCGCCTATGCCCAGGTTACCTGCGCCTGTGCATAGGGTACCTGCGCCTCTGCCCAGGGTACCTGCGCCTGTGCCTAGGGTACCTGCCCTTGTGCCCAGGTTACCTGTGCCTCTCCCTTGGGTACGTGCGCCTGTCCCCAAGGGCCTGTGCCTAGGGTATCTGCGCCTATGCATAGGATACCTGCGCTAGTGCCTAGAATACCTGCGCCAGTGTCCAGGTTACCTGCGCCTCTCCATAGGGTAACTGCGCCTGTCCCCTTGGGCTTGTGCCTATAGTACCTGTGCATGTGCCTAGGGTATTTACACCTGTGCCTATGGTAACTACGTTTGTGCCTAGGGTACATGTGCTTGTGCGTAGGGTACCTGCGCTTGTGCCTAGGGTTCCTGTGCCTGTGCCTAGGGTACCTGAGCCTATGCCTAGGGTACTTGCGCCTGAGCCTAGGGTACCTGCGCCTATACCCAGGTTACCTGTGCGTATGCCTAGGGTACCTGCGCCTGTGCCTAGGGTACCTGCGCCTGTGCCCGGGTTACTTGCGCGTGTGCCTATAGTACATGTGCTGTCCCTAGGGTACCTGCACCTTTGCTTAGGATACCTGCACTCGTGCCTAGGGTACCTGCGCCTGTGCATAGGGTACATGTGCCTGTGCCTATGGTACCTGTACATGTGCCTAGGTTACCTGTGCATGTGCCTAGGGTACCTGCGCCTGTGCCTAGGGTACGTGCACCTGTGCCTAGGGTACCTGCGCCTGTGTCAGGTCACCTGCGCCTGTGCCTAGGGCACCTGCGCTTGTTCCTAGGGTACCTGCGCCTGTGCCCACGTTACTTACACCTGTGCCTAGATTACCTGCACCTGTCCCTATGGCATCTGCGCCTGTGCCTAGGGTACCTTTGCCAGTGCCTAGGGTACTTGCGACTGTGCCTAGGGTACCTGCGACTGTGCCTAGGGTACATGCGCTAGTGCCTAGGTTACCTGCGCCTATGCCTAGGGTACTTGTACCTCTACCTAGGGTACCTGCGCCTGTGCCTAGAGTACCTACACCTGTGCCCTGGTTACCTTCGCCTATGCCTAGGGTACATGCGCCTGTCCTTAGGGTACCTGCGCTTGTGCCTAGGGTACCTGCGCTTGTGACTAGGGTACCTGCGCCTGTGCCTAGGGTACCTACACCCGTGCCCATGGTACCTGCGCCTGTGCCCAGGTTATCTGCGCCTATGCCGAGGGTACCTGCGCCAGTGCCTAGGGTACCTGCGCTTGTGCCTAGGGTACCTGCGCCTGTGCCTATGGTACATGCGACTGTGCCTACGATACCTGCGCCTGTGCCTATGGTACCTTCGCCTGTGCCTAAGGTACCTGCGCCTGTGCTTAGGGTACTTGCGCCAGTGCCTAGGGTACCTGCGCCTCTCCCTAGGGTACCTGCCCCTGTGCCTGGGGTGCCTGCAACTGTGCATAGGGTACCTGCGCCTATGCCTAGGGTACCTGCACCTGTGCTTAGGGTACCTGCGCCTGTGCCTAGGATACCTGCGCCTGTGCCTAAGGTACCTGCGCCTGTGCCTAGGGTACCTGCGCCTGTGCTTAGGGTACCTGCGCCTGTGCCTAGGATACCTGCGCCTGTGCCTAGGGTACCTGCGCCTGTGCTTAGGGTACCTGCGCCTGTGCCTAGGATACCTGCGCCTGTGCCTAGGGTACCTGCGCCTGTGCTTAGGGTACCTGCGCCTGTGCCTAGGGTACCTGCGCCTGTGCATAGGGTACCTGCGCCTATGCCTAGGGTACCTGCACCTGTGCTTAGGGTACCTGCGCCTGTGCCTAGGATACCTGCGCCTGTGCCTAAGGTACCTGCGCCTGTGCCTAGGGTACCAACACCTGTGCCTAGGGTACCTATGCCTGTGCCTAGGGTACCTGTGTGTGTCCATATGGTACTTGCGCCTGTGCCTATGGTACGTGCGCTTGTGCCTAGGATACCTGTGCCTCTGTCCAGATTACCTACGCGTGTGCCTAGGATACATGCGCTTGTCCCTAGGGTACCTGCGCCTGTGCTTAGGGTGCCTGCGCTTGTACTTAGGGTACCTGTGCCTGTACATAGGGTACTTGCGCCTGTGCCTATGGTACCTGTGCATGTGCCCAGGCTACTTGCGCCTGTGCCTAGAGTATCTACGCCTGTACCTAGGGTACCTTTGCCTGTGCCTATCATACCTGCGCTTGTGCCCAAGTTACCTACGCCTGTGCCTAGTCTACCTGCGCCTGTGCCTAGGAAACCTGCGCCTGTGCCCATGTTACATGCGCCTGTGCCTCTGGTACCCACGCCTGTTTGTAGGGTACCTGCGCCTGTGCATAGGGTATCTTCGCCTGTGCCTAGGGTTCCTGCAACTGTTCCCACGGTACCTTTTTCTGTGCCTAGGGTACCTGCGCCTGTGCCTAAGGTACCTACGCCTGTGCCTATGATACCTGTACATGTGCCTAGGGTACGTGCGCCTGTGCCTAGGGTACCTGCCACTGTGCCTAGGGTATGTGCACCTCTGCCCGGGTTTCTTGTGCCTATGCCTATGGTACCTGTGCTGTGCCTAGGGTACCTGCGCCTGTGCCTAGGGTACCTACGCCTGTGCCTAAGGTACCTGCGCCTGTGCTTAGGGTACCTGCGCCAGTGCCTAGGGTACTTGCGCCTGTCCCTAGGGTACCTGCCCTTGTGCCTGGGGTGCCTGCAACTGTGCATAGGGTACCTGCGCCTATGCCTAGGGTACCTGCACCTGTGCTTAGGGTACCTGCGCCTGTGCCTAGGATACCTGCGCCTGTGCCTAAGGTACCTGCGCCTGTGCCTAGGGTACCAACACCTGTGCCTAGGGTACCT
>SZWC01008254.1:25366-37228 GCA_023375785.1 Penium margaritaceum
GAGAGAGAGAGAGAGAGCGAGGGAGAGAGAGAGGGAGAGAGAGAGAAGACGACCGGGGGAAGAGAGCGAGGGGAGTAGAGAAAGGAAGAGGGGGAGAAGGGGAAGGGAGAGGGACAGGCGGAGAAAGAGGGAGAGGAGAGCGAGAGCAGACAGAGAAGGCAGAGGGGCAGAATGTAGAGGGAGGGAGAGAGAGAGTGGGGAGAGAGAGAGAGGAGAGGGGCGAGGGCAGAAGGAGAGAGAGGGAGTAGGAGAGAAAGAGGGGGAAGTAGAAAAAGAACGAAAAGCCGGGACGAGACCCAGCAGGGGGGGGTCCTATCACGCCGTGAGGGCTGGGCCAGAAGGCCAAAGGCCAGAAGGCCGTTTAGGGGCAGACGACCCCGGGCTCGGTGAGCCAAGAAGAAAAACAAGGACAGGGGGGGGTTGTGGCCAAAGGCCGAAAGCAGCAAAGCAGAGTCCACGGTCCACAG
Source organism: Penium margaritaceum (assembly GCA_023375785.1). Lineage (NCBI taxonomy): Eukaryota > Viridiplantae > Streptophyta > Zygnematophyceae > Desmidiales > Peniaceae > Penium > Penium margaritaceum. The sequence continues at coordinate 25,834 of SZWC01008254.1, forward strand.
TCCACAGTCCACAGTCTAGAGGCTAGAGCTAGGACTAGACCTACAGCCGAAACCCTAAGGCCGAAGGCCCGGACTCCTAAGACCGAGAGCCGAGGGCCCGGAGAGGGAACCGGGTCCGCGCGCCAGAGGCCAAGGGCAGGCCGCAGGTCGGAGCGAGGGAGACGGGGACCCGAGGCAAGAGCGGAGAGTGGGCACACGGGACGAGGAGGCCAAGGCCGGGCCAGAGGCAGGGAGGACGAGGAGGGGAACGAACCTGGAGGAGGGGGAGCAGAGGGGGGGCTGGAACGACAGGTCGAGGATGGGGCCCACGACAGCGGACGGCACCCGCGAGGACGACGACGAGGCCGGGGAGCAGCGGCCGACGGAAGACAGCGGAAGCGGAAGCGGAGGGCGGAAACCGACGACGGCGGCTACAGCAGACGGCGGAAGTAGAAGCGACTGACGGAAGCGGACGGCGGAAGCGTACGGCAGAAGCGGAAGCGGAGGAAGCCACAGGCCCTCAATGGCTTCATGCCATGTTGATGAGGGTGAGGTCAGCGGGGAGAGACAGGTGGAGGAGAGTGGAGGAGGTGGATGGTGGGATAGCTCGGGAGTTAGTCGCGGGACTAACTATACAGCTTGTCTTGTGAGAGACGGGGAGCTCTCGAGAACCGTGAGGGGGGAGAGCTCTCGAGAGCTGTGAGGGGGGTCGCTCTCGAGAGTTGTGAGGGGAGGATCGAGCAGCCGAGGACTTAGGGAGATCGAGAGTTTGAGCGAGAGTGAAATTAGGCTTGGAGAATGGAAAAGTGAGCTCAAGAGGCCTGGGTGCGTGACCCCTATCGGGTCGCACCCCAGGTCTCGCGTGGCTCGCCACATCATGTGGTGAACCACGCGAGACACAGGTGTCCCAGCTTTGAGCGAACGTCGAGCGTGTCCCACAAACTCCGAGTGTAAGTGGACGCACGTCTCGCAAGAAGTACGTGCAAGCAGAAAGCAAGGACTGAACTAGGCTAGCTAATCCTAAAACAACAGAAACGTTTGCTACTTTAACACTCATTGATCAATTAAATTATTAAAATGTTCCCCATAAATCCCTTGATTCCCAATAGCTTTTCATTCAAGTCATCCTTAAAGATATTTTTTCATAAATTGTTTCCAACATTATGCGAAAATAGTCATCACAATAGGCCACGACAAGTGCTTGGGGATACTTATGCTTACGGGGTCCATCATAAAAATCGTAGCAATAAACAATCACTTTTTCCCTTTGTTGAGGAAGCCTTGATAAGGTTCTTGCTACACGATTCTGCGTGTGCTTTTTCCACCTTCGATTCATGACGTTTACAAATGTTTAAACGGCAAACATGAATGGTAGACTTGTACAAAAATTTCACATAAGAGAAAAAATCAATCTTTTGTACTTCAACACCTTGACGCTCTCATACAAAATGTACCACCAAGTAAAACAGAGCTGGTGAACTCTGGGAAATATCTCAATGCATGATAATTAGATTAATTGTGACATCCAATTGAGTTTTTTTTATTCGGTGTAGTTATATGACAATTTTCAAGTCTATGGTGCGGATGTACACAAGAGAGTAAGAAAGGAGTAAGCATCCTCAAGAAATTATGCCCTCGTAGTAAGTGCAATGTATGATGCTATTTTGTAAGAGGTTTCTTTGTTGAAAATCCACCAAGTAGTTGGGTGTTTTGACACTATCGAGTCGCATTGTTCAAATCCAAGAGACATCTAGTAAGGAATCATATTCCTTTGAAACTTCATGTAGGTTTGACTATGCCTTGATTATTTTAAAACCTGTTAAAAACACCTTAAATTGAAAAACAAAGATAGGAATAGTTTCCCTGAATTCCTTTATCCAAATGGTTTAGGATCAAAAGGTTTACATGCGATGGGCAATGATTGTAAGGATATGAACATGCGTACGGATTTTTGGGGCTCATGGTTGTCATAACCATAGTATAAGCCGTGTTTCATGTCTACATGAACAAAATCAGTTAAAACTTCAAAGAATATCGAGACGTGGATTCCTAAACATCAAACATAGACATATGTTCTCATGTCACATCATCTCAAGGGTGGCTATACTTTTAGAATATAAATTAGTATGACACCATACATCAGGAAGTTGCCCAAAATACTAACAACACATCATGATAAAACATGGCATTCCTTGTGTGTTAGTTCATTAAATAAAATGATAAAACTCAGAACTCATGGATTTTGTGGAATCAGATGCATTTGAAAGGAGACACTTGCATCCTTGAAATTCTCTGATCCAAATCAGTGCAAGACCTGTATTAGTATCAACGATGAAGGTCATCAATATGAACACCAATGTCTCTAGAACTTTTTTTAGGCTCCTCGATGATGGGCAATGCAACATAAACTTACCACGTGAATTATTTCTGTGTAATTTCACCTTGTCCTTCTAATTTCCTCAATAACATAATTTTTATCTTCATACACTCAAACATATGATGACAAGGATAGCTTCTTGTGAAAAACGTCCATGTATCTCCAAAATGGAGAGTCAATAAACATGACACTTGGGTGTGTCATCATGCTCCCTGCTAAGAAAAATTTGCAAAAATTGGTGGCCATTATTGTTGGATGTTCATCAACCTTACCTTGTGGGGAAAACCCATTTCATTTAGACTTGATGTTTGCTAAGTTGAGTTGGAGGGAATCACGAGCATTGAACCTAGTGTTTTACTCTTATCATTGCTTTTGTTTTCATAAGAGAATGTCATGCATCATCCCAGATGTTATCATCGCTATTATCCATAGAGGGCTTTCTTGAGCGAGTTAGATGTTATCACATGACTTTGATACACAAGAGGTAGTGTGTACATCATATCAGGTTAGGTGTTCAGAAGAATCTAGAATAAAGGGACAAAACATATGTATAATGAGAGAGGAAGTGAGAGAGGATTTGGCAAGAGGTATAGGAGGGGGCGAGAGGTAGAGGAAGAGGGAGAGGAGAAGGGAATTCAATGATGGAATTGTTTGAATCAACATCTTCGTGGTAATGGAGCCACTCTTGATGCAAGCTAGTGTATAGTCACACATATCCTTTTGTAGAGAGCTTTGATGGACAAGATAGAAGGGATTGAGAGGTAGGAGGAGTTTCCATGAGACATTTTACATTTGCATGGTGCTAGTGTATGATACATTGTTCATTGCTGTACGTAGTTATGATATGCATAGTGGGAGGGAAGGGGTGCAATGAGGGAGGTGGGATAAGAGTAATTGTTTAAGGCAAGTGTTTGAGGAAGTGTACATCTAGATAGTAGAGAAGGAACTCTTCTTATGCACTTGTGTATGGTAGACTACTTTGCTTTTTGGAAATTTGGGATCGATTGGGTAGAAGAAAGAGAGAGATAATAGGAACGGGGATGAGACATGGAAGTAATATGAGGAGAATTTACAATACCATCAACATTAAAATGATACTAATGCATGTTATATGGTTCACTGTAATACATAGTTAAGCTTTCCATCGTTGGAGAGGGTCGGTTGATCTGGAAGCGAGGGATTGAGAAGGGAATTCTATGAGGGGATTGTTAAAGGAGGTGCACATTTGGCTAGCAATGGATTACTACTTGGTTCGGTAAATATATTACATGGATTGGTTGGAGGGGAAGGAGAGGTTAAATTATGAATTTATGGATCACATAAATTGTATGAGAAGAATGTATGAGATGATGTGAATCTCAAGAATACTAGTGTATGCTACAGTGATCATTATTGTACATTTTTTTGTCTACATTGTGGGAGGGAGTGGGCATGCTGGGGGGGGGGGGAGAAAGGAGGGAACTGTAGGATGGGATTGAATGAATAAGTGTACATTTCAATGGCATTGGAGCCAATGTTGAAATACATTTTTGTATGTGAACATACATGGTTTTCTCTTTGTTTTGGATCAATTGGGTAGGAGGGAGTATGAGGAACATTACTTGTTAATTTGTATCATACATTATACACATGCCTCATACACTTTTGCCATTGTGACCCCTTCCTTCATCTCCCTCCACCCTCAAGTGGAAAGTATTAGACGAGATTGTATGAAAGAGTTAAAAAGTGTTACTATGAAGAAACAATACATGAATTCCTTTGCAAAAAAAGGGAGAAAAGTTCCTACAAAGTTTTAAGGAGGGTTCATGAAAGGGAGTGCATTAAAACATATCAATTCTTCATGAGAGATTACTGGATTTCACGCAAAGAATACATTCATTAACAAAGGTTAGTAATCATATGCATGAGTTTGTTCTTATTGATTGATTTCACTTATTGAATGGTACATTCCTTTGTACACATGCTTCAACAAAATTTTGTCTTTTACAAATCCCCTCTCCCATCCCCCTCCCCTCCTAGTGGAAAGTGCATGAGGGGAGTGTATGATAGAATGAAGAAAACCATTATGAGAATTAAATGCAAAAATACACTTCTGCAAGGAGAAACTCAGTAGAATTGCTAACAAATGCATTAAAATCTCATGTGAGAAATGAGTAGCGTATGTAGGGAAGAATTTTCATAAAAAATATGGTTTCTCACATACACAACTCTCTTGTTTAAACAAAACATCACTTCTCCAATGGTATACTTATTCATACACATGTCTCGTTCACTTGTGTCTTTTGAATCCCCTACCTCCCCCTGATTTGAAATTGAATGAAGGGAGTGTATGAGAAAGTGAAGAAATGGTAACATGAAAAAATACAAAGAGAACAATACTTCCCTTTGTAAGAATGAGGTGTCATAGAACTCTATGGAAAGGGTGAATGAGAGGGTAGAGAATGAAACATATGAATAATTCATGAGATAATACACACTTTTTCATTGACACGATATCTATTCGGGATGATACTCCAACTTATCTTCACTTCCTTCATGGAACAGTTCTTCTTGTTGGATTTTTTAGGGCACATGCAAGAACAACCAACAATATCACCGCAAAGCCTTCATCACAACAAGGGGGTCCTTCCTACCCAAGAATCTTTCTGTGTGTCCGACAAACATGACAAAAATCAAAATGTTGAAAGGAATCTTGTAAAAGTAAAAAGTATAAGAAGACGATCTGTTTGAGGAGCAACAACTGAACAGAGATTTTTCCCATGCTCTCATGCATCCCTCTGGTTGATGAAATCCACATCCATCATGGTTTACAGGTCTCTAAATTGGCTTTTTACGTTTCCACAATACTTTTGGTTGGGAGGTCGACAGTTGTACGATTCCTATATTAGAGCATTCTAGTTGGTGCTATCAATCCTTTCTAGTACAACGATCATTTTTCACAAATCGTTTTGGATGCTAAAGATAGAAATTTCTCGTCCGATGTCTTACTTAAAGTCATTGCTGTAGTGAAAACAAATTTTGTCAAGGGCAATGTCTACACCAGCGCTGATCTCACAGAATCTCCGCATGTACTCTGCCATGCTGGACTACTAACAGCAACGCTGGAGCTTGTACCAGGCGTCAAACTTATCATTTAGCCGTACAAATCGTGCGAGCATTGCAGGTGAGATTTTGTTCAAGTCAGTTGGTGGCGTTTGCGCGTCTTGCCATTGTGGATTGATATGCTTTAAGGGTGACATGCCTGTGGTCGGTGGCATGAGACGGGCGCCGTTGGCCATTAACAATGCCCCACCGGTCTCATGTTGTCATTGCATCTATTCTAGATCAAACGACAAACTTAGCACCATGCCATGCAAAAGCACGCTCGTGAGGTCAATCTCTGTTTGTTCATCGATCATCCTAGAAGTGTTGAAGTACACATCCAAACTCGTCACCCACATCGAAATTGTCGGTCCTTCACCTTACTAAGCCGTAAAGGCTAGCCACACAAGGGTCTCAACACACGCACCATCTTCTATGATGGAAGGTCTTTAGGACGTTAGGGCCACCTCCTCACTAGGCAAGAAAACAGTGCCATGCTTACAACGTTGTTACAAGAACCTCTTATAGAGTGTCACTGGTCTTAGCACAGTCACCAAGCTATAGTAGACTAGCCATAAGTAGACATGTCATCCTCATCTTAGGGTGGCACGCACACCCATGCTTATGGCGGTCTTGAAGGGATCTTCTGTAGTGATTTCCACCCAGGCTTGCAACCAAAGCGAGGCTTAGAACGGCCTATGTAGGGATCTTCAATAGTGACCTCCACCTAGACTAGGAAAAAGAGTTGGACTTTCAAGGGTCTCGGAGCTAGGGATGTTGGAGATCATAGACTGGCATCAATTCACTCATGATGAACCACTGAAGATAAATGAGTAACACTAGGCCATCCCCTTTCATACTTGTGGCCCTAACAAGTTCACTACCTTTGGGGTGACTGGAGAATCTTTCTTTCGTGCATGGTGAAGGCTCATCGTAACCGTGGTTCTTGCATAACAACTGACGACATGGCTTTACAGGTGTAATGCATCACAATGTGTTGAATCCTTGAATCATGTGGCCTCTAAGTAAAAATTATTCATCACTATAGCAAGAATGCTTGGATCTCAACAATCCTTTCACATGAACATGAAATGTTGATGTCTCAAACCTTGGCTTCAGGAAACTTCCTCTATATGGAAGCTTTCTTTGTGTAAAAGTTTCTCCGCTACCTTAATCTTTTATTGGGTTAAACTTCAGCCATTGGATGGCTCCCTTACCAAGGAAGCTCCATCAGGCTCCACGTTGTAACTTCTCTATAAAATGCCTCTACTACAGGATTTTTTGTTGCTCTGTTGATGCTCCTGCATGATCGCATGTGGCGTGTTGATCGCACTTACCATGAACTCACACCAGAGCTCTCCACCTAGGTTGTCCACATGGAGATGAGATAGCCATGTGGAGTCGTGCCTCTGAATTGTCGGTGTAAGGTAGTCCCCACTTGTCGCCCTTACACTGCTCCATGCATTCAGTTGAGTCAATTATGGCTTATACAAGGCTACAGAGGCCTCTGCTCCAAGAGGCATGTGATGTCCTCGTGTGCATGCTTCCACACATTCCAACTTTCAGACCTTTCGTGATATTATGTCATTACAGGGAATCCGATTCTATAAAGGAGGAAATCTATGCCAAGCCCCACCCGCTAATTTCACCGAAATTGCCGTAGAATCTTCTTTGAGGCTCTCCTTGGATTTTTTGCTGCATCATGATCAAGCAGTACATTAGCCCAGTTATTAATCACTCCAAAACTACGTACATATGCCTTCTACAAATTTATGTTTTACAACCACCCCTCTACGCAACCCCCTCCCCCACACATGTGAATGTCTACGAAGGGAGTGTACAAGAGAGTGAGCCAAAAGAGCATAAATCATGCAAAAAAACATGTTCACAAAGAGGTTTTCTTGTAGGGTTCTGAGAAAGAAGTAAATGATAAATTCATGTCACAAAATTGAAATGTATATTGGGAAAATTTTTCATTGAAATATTGGGTTCTCATATACATTAGTGTGTAGTTTTCACAGAACATCACTTTTCCAGTGATCCACTCCTTAAGACATGAATGATGTACAGTGTTTTCTTTTTGAACCCTCCCTTTTTCAATTGGAAATTTTATGAGGAGGTTTTATTAGATAGTGGGCAAACATCAACATGAAAACAAATGTGCACATGTACACTTCCATACAGAGAAGATAAATCTCATACACTTGTTATCACATCATGAGCGCAAATGTAAACTTCACGTGTAGTCAATCAGTACTTGATACACTCCATTCTACACTAACCTCATGCACGTTTTTCACCTGGAATATCTTCTACATCCTCCTCCATGTCCCACATATGCTTTTTAGTAGTATAATCACGCAGAAGCATCCATATCACACACAGCTTCTTACTACAACTTGATAATGTAAACATATGTAGTTTCAAAGAAGGTATCTACGGAAATCGCCTTGTGTACATAAGGCCCCAATGAATTACGTGGAAGCTTCCAAGAAGGATGATACACTATATAAAGTTCATACAATCTTCATCAATGTTTGAAACATATGATGTTGGATCATGTGCACTTGTTTTTATGGTGTATGCATTTGGGGTGAGTGCGTTTAAATGGCTTGAACTATCTAAACCCAAGGTAGCTATTTTTATTTGAACGTAAAACACTTTATTCCTCACGTTTTGTACAAGCTCCAAGCTGATAGGTTGATCGTCTTGTCTATGCCATACGGCTTTCACTTTTTTTGGATAACTTCTTCCAAGTTCCAACTAACTTGCTTCGTTTGTGCATCACTCCAAGGATGAAAGGCCATTGAGATCCATATTGCATGGCCATAGCAAGTGATTATATCCTAGAAAAATCTTATGTGTTTTATCTTCCTTACAAGTGATAGTAGGGATGTGTTGTTGTAAGAAACAATGCTGCGAGAGAATTCCATTATTGCATTATTGTGAACTATGAGGAAGCTAATTGATGATGAATAAATAAAACTACTTTGTTGGTAGGAAATCCATTGCAAAGTCCATGGAATTATCTGGCCATGGCTCTTTCCGTTCAAGATGACGTTGAAGTACTTGTTGGGGTTTCATTTACTTGACATGACATTTTTACACGATGCATGACTTGTAGCATTTTACAACGTCAAGTTTAATTTTCAACCTCTTATAGTACTTTATAAGCTTCCTTAATTTCATTTTCACGCAAAATATTCTTCGTGGATTGATATCAAGGCACACCTCCATTAACCTCCTTCAAAGCTCTTAGCTGTATGGTATAAGGATTGGACTTGTCATTTTTTTGCCTATTCGAAGCATTCTCACCCTATGGGTCACTCTCTATCTATGGTGTTTGTTCATCTTGGCCATCAAGTCTCTTATGATGTGCGAACTGAATTCACTAATGGTTAATATCTAGAAAATATGAAATCTTTGCATCATGTAATGAATGAGTGTACACATAATAGAGGGGATGAGGAGGATTGATGGAATGGATCAAATGTTCTATTCAATCTACGTATCAAAACGTTAAGAATAATTGATTTTGTGTGGAATTCATAGAAATTTCTTTGACTTAACACATAATTATAAATCAATTTGAATTGTTAGATGTTTAGTCAAAGGGAAATCCTGCTATAGGAATACAAAATGACGTATTGTGTTACTTATGTATTCAAATGGATACCACTATGTTTTCTTATGTGACCTTTGTTTGTCTCATCTTGTCAAAGGTATATTACATCAAACATGTCCCATGTGAAGTCTCAATTTTAAAGGAAAATGGTGTACCATGAAATTGAAGGAATCATGTTGGTTTTTGAATTATTAGTAAATTTTGTGTCATTCACATTGTTTTCTTGTTGTTGGACGAGCAACGCACAAAACTACGTTTCATAACATCAGGGACGAGTATGGATTCTCCTTGTTTTTTATAGAACACCTTTAAACAAAAGGAGTAAATACAAAAACTTCATTTGATTTTTTTCACTGTAAAGAACACCCTTCTAATAAAGAGATGGAGGAGAAGTTTTTTATGGGTTTATCAGTTATGTTAAGAGTGAGAGGATGTACACCTATTCAAAAGGCACTTGAAATGTGAATGGAAATGGATGATCTCGAGGTATCACTAGAAATAATTTGAATACATGGGTGCCTTATCTAATGCATTTATTAGCTACATTGCCAACTTCACTCATCTTATGCACTTCCTCAACCAGGGGGGCTTTTGAAGTAGGATATTTAAATCCCAAGTTCTCCATTCAAAGAAGACTCTAGTTCATTGACACAAAGATTCAAAGAGTGTAGCAGATGAGATGTGTAAACAAAAGAAGTAGTGTATTTGATGCATACACACATGGGAAAAGACGTCAGCGTATGAATAAAGTATTGTATAGTACAATCACAACGGAAATTCAGCATAACCATATTTTTTGCACCACAACTGACCACGTGGCTTTGCAGCTACAAGACATCGCTATGCCTTGAATCCTTGAATCATGTGGCCTCTCACAGATTAGTGAAAGTTGTTGATCACTGTAGGAAGAATGCTTGCATCTTAAGAATCCTTTCAGAGGAACATGAAACGTTGATGTTTAGATTGGTGGCTTGAGGAAACTTCCTGTGTAGGGAAGTTTTCTTTGCGTGAACGCCTCCTCTCTACCTTGGTTGTCCGTTGGCTTGAACCTAAGCCATAAGGAAGCTTCCTTACAAAGGAAGTTTCATCAAGTTCCACGTTGCATCTTCTCTACAAGTTGCTTGTATTAGAGGCTTTGTTGCTACTCCGTTGATGCTTCCGCATGATCACATGTGGTCCTTTGATCACCGTCACTTTGAAGCTTGCACCAGAGCTCTCCACCTGGCGATGAGATAGACACGTTGAGTCATGCCTCCGGCTTGCCAGTGTAGGGCGATCTCCACTTGTCGCCCTGACACTGCTCCATGCATCCAGTTGATTCTGGTGTGGCTTGTGCAAGGCTAGACAAGCATCTCCTCCAAGAGGCATGCTATATCCTCGTGTGTATGCTTCCACACATGTCCCCTTTCACACCTTTCATGATTTTGTTTTATCAGAGAGAATTGGGTTCTCTGAAGGAGGAAATCTGTGCCAAGCCGCACCCGGTACATTCAGAAAAAAATACGTTAAATCGTCTTTGAGGCTTCGATTGTCTTTTATACTGCATCATGTTGAAGTAGTACATTACCAGAGTTATTGATCACTACAACAATTTTGAGATGGTCTGACACTTTTCCACTATGGATGGACTTAAGATATTCTGGTAAACAGGGGCACTACCTGTTATGCCGAATGGAGTGTAGATGGTGAATAGGTAGAAGTTGCGAGGCAGAAGACTGTTTGAGCATTTGGGACACTTGAGTAATTTATAAACAACGATATGTGCACTTCGATGATAAGTGTCGAAATGACTGAACACATACATACAAGTGTCAAGTTACAAATGAGGTGCAATCAGAGTCATTGTGTCCATCGATGAGCGAAGTGTGTGGAGTCGCGTGAGGAGTGGTCGAGTCGAGAAGCTCTGCCCAGGAATCGAGGGGCTTCGAAGACGAAGATGCGAGATGCATGTATATAAATCTCAAAACATCTTGATGTATGAAAAAATTGAATGAAAGGTTGTGACAATTCTGTCGATGATTCTTAAAGTGGTTGAGTTTGTCAAAAAGTGCGAGAAAGATCGACGGATGGTGAGGGTAGTTGGCCAAATTTCCCTTAGCTGTCGGAGTGAATATCAAGGTCTCGATGCGTGGTGAGCTATGTTTCAATTACATAAATGCCCACTCGGCAAGCTTAGGGACTCGTGTACGTCTGGTGCGTAACACTACACTTGTGCTCAACGCTGTTATGAATTGATGAAATGTGTTTGAAGTGGAAATATTCCTAGAATCGTGGGCACCGCGAGTTACTCCTGCATAGATAGGGCCAAGGTGCATGCGATGTCATCTCCCCTC
>SZWC01008254.1:45763-89296 GCA_023375785.1 Penium margaritaceum
TCGCAACATGTGTCTCTCGTGCATTGACACTGCAGCCGATTGTGTACGCCAGCTGAAGAAAGGCCGTCAGCGACTGTTGATGTCTCTGCTGCTCCACGCTCGCCATGTCGCAGTGGGAACCACGAAATGATGCTTCACCCCAGATTCAACGACACACATAATGCATGAATCGCCCTTTGTGACGGACATGCGTGGAGTTTTTGCTTGGTTGGGTGCTCTGTCTTTAAGGCACGGAGTTGCATCTGACCCCCAAATGCCATTTGCTTCCAGATGATGGTCCCCCTCCTTCCCCTTCTTTGCTTCTATGTAGCACCTGTCATGTGTTGGTGGCATCCGGGTTGTACCAAATGAGCGTGGTGCAAGCCACCTCACATCCACCTCGTGTTCTCGCACCAGTGCTGTGGAGAGTCTTGTCGAAGGTGCGACGTAGTGAGAGGACGCACGAGGGCTGCAACCAGGTGGCTGCCATGTAGCCTAGCTTCGAGAGCACAACATGTTAAGGGTTCAAGCCGAAACGCGAGTTGGAGACAAGCGGGCTGAAGCATGTAGAAGGCACGAGATGACTTGTATGGTTGGCACTACCCACCCCGGATTGGTTCGCCTCGTCTGGTAGACTGTGGCGAGCTTCCATCACTTGTTGAATTCATCACCTGCATGTTGGAGGCTGGGTTTCCACTCTCAATGGTATTTCCAGATTATGTTGGTCTTCCTTGCCCTTCTTCTGCTCGTACTTGTTATGGCGATACTTTGGTAGGCCGTAACAGTCGTCCATGCCTGTGTAAATCACTCATGAAGTTGAGCTTAAACATATGGTGCAAGCCACGAGAGAAATAGGACCTCTGTGACATCCATCTGTGTCTCGACTGCCTTGGCGGCCTTTTCTACACTTACCTCATCCACTGCTTGCCGCGTTACCATCTTAATCTCAACAGGAGCAGCAATCTCCTCTCTTGCAACCGTCGCGCTCATAGGCATCACCTGCCTACTCTTCTCCATCACATCTTTAGTTGCACTTACTAACTCATCTGCAACTGCAGCCCACCCACCCTTGCCTTTCCCTTTGTCCTTAGGCTTGGTGAGCCTTTCTCTACAATGCGCGGAAGCTTCCTAGCGATATCGTCGCTGACTAGGCGTCAGTGCCTGGTCAGACGTTGCTGACAGTCACAAGTCGTGCACACAACGGCAAGGGTCTGGCTATGCGACACAAGGCAAAGTGTCAGAATGCTTCAATAGCATTTCTAAAGAGAGAGTGACAAATGACAGGTCCATGGCATAAGTACCTGCTGCGGCGCACGGCGGCTGTCGCACGCGGCAATGCAACATCTGTCCGAAAACCGGCCCAAAACCACTGTTTTGGCCGTACCTCAGCGTAGACAAGTAAGAACGCTACGCCGTCTGAACCTACGCGTGCAGAATCTCAAGCCGGACGCTTCGACTGGTCACATGCATGCATCTGGCAACAAACGGTGGACACACAATGCAAAAACATGCAAATCGGGCCTATGGCTAGTCCATTGATGAAATCCTACAACCTGCAGAAAAACTGCACAAAGTCCCAGACATTATCGAGGACTCTAGGGCGACCGTCGATCAGCTCCGAGCAAGTAGTCCACCACCAGACGACGCCCCGGTGCCACCTGGGTCCGCATCAGGGATCTACACGAGTATGGACACGGCCGAGTGGTCACACTAAACTGTACAGGTCGACAGGAACGTCATAAATCACAACACTCCCCCATGACCCGATGTTACGCATGTCCATACACGTGCAGCACTGAAACGAGTGCAAGGACGAGTGCAGAAACAATCATGACACAAGCACTGACACACCCAGCACTCAACCACTCTCAGGCAAGGGACGAAGCCAAACGAAACGAATGGCCACCGGAAACTTCTCGCGCGCCAATGCCTTCGTCAAGAAGTCATCACGCTGCATGTCAGTGCCAACCCATATGACGGAGATCATGTGTCGCTCCACCAGATCACGCACCAGGTGATGCTCAACCGCAATGTGCTTCGTGCGAGCATGAAAGACATCAAAGTTCTCTGCAATGGCAAGAGCACTGTGCTTGTCACAGCCAAGCACAATTGCGGGCACTGACCGACCCAGCTCAAGGAACAGGCGTTGCAGGCGCACTGCCTCAGCACCGAGAGCAACATACTCTGCCTCCGACGAACTACGTGCAATGCAGCCCCACTTCCCACTGCGCCAGGACACAGCTGTACCACCGAGCAGGAACACGTCACCGGTGCGACTGCGTCCATCTGGACTCCAGGCCCAGTCGCTGTCGGTGTAGCCGTGAAGAACCACCGAGCACTTCCGACGAAAACAAAGTCTGAAATCACGTAGCGCACCACTTGCACACTCGCCTGGAGGGCTCTAGCACGTGGAGCCTGCAAAAACAATGCAAGGAGGTTGACGGCAAAAGCGATGTCGAGGCGTTTGGTAGTGGTCAAGTACATCAGAGATCTGATGAGGCGGAGGTACAAGGTCACATCCACTGTCTCCCCCAGCTGTGTGGGATCGTCCACCTTCGGGGCGTCCTGCCCGTCAGGTGTGAGAGGTGTGGAGGCCGTGGGCACCGCGCCAAGGAGATCGGTGAAGCTCTCCCCCACAACGCGTGCGTATCGAGCCTGATGAAACAGAAGCGCCCGGCGTCTGCAATCTCATATGATCTCCATGCCAAGAAACACCGCTGCAGGACCAAGGTCCTTCATCCTATAGGCAGTCTGGAGGACCGCCTTGGCCTCCTTCACGGCCTCCATGGAGGGAGACGCGATGAGGAGGTCATCCACATAGACGAGGATGACGGTGAACCGCTCAAGCGCCTATCAGATGAAGAGAGATGGATCTGCCTCGCTGTGTACATATTCCGCACGAGTCAGAGTGACTGTGATCTCCTAATTCTAGCACCAAGGAGACTGCTTGAGTCCGTACAAGGACTTGCGCAAGCGCTAGACCTTGTCACCGTCCTCAACGCCTGGTGGTTGCGCAACGTAGATCTCCTCATCCAAAGAGCCATGGATGAACGCATTGTTCGCATCCATGTGGTGCAGTTCCTAGTCATGCTCAGCCACCACACCAAATAGAGCGTGAGCCGAGGTCATGCGACCGACAGGGGCAAAGGTGTCACTGTAATCAACGCCCTTGATCTGAGAGTAACCCTTGACGACCAAGTGAGCCTTGTGGTGTTCCAGTGAGCCATCCGGCTTCACCTTCTAGCGAAAGACCTAGTTGACCTGAATCGCCTTTCTCCCAGGTGGAAGGTCGACTAGCTCGTAAACTCCGTGCTCTCAGATGGCACAAAGCTCATCCTCGTAGGCAGTACGCCATGCGTCGGCATCCTCTGATGAAAGGGCGTCCCTCAGTGTGCCCGGATCAGGCGCCAATGAGGGAGAGCTTTGAGTGGCGAGTGCACACGCCTCAGAAGTGGGTCTGATGACCACAAGGTCAGCTGCTGCATCACAAGCGGTACGAAACTCGCGAGTGACCAGATTGTGCCCTATAGGACACGCTAGATGTACCTCTGTGTGATCTGTACGGACACCCGGGTTGAGGGCCTTTGTGCCGGGATTGCCACTCCCAACACCGCGTTTGGAGCGCCTGGGTGAAAGACTTGACACTCGCAAGGCTCCGGAGCCCAACAGACGAAGACGACCACAGGGCTCAGGCGAGTAGCTTGGGCTCAAAAGGCTCACCGCAGGCTTAGAGACAGGCACGACCACATCTGGTGAGGACTGAGGCACAGCGGTAGGTGATGCAGTGGGAGGAGAGGCTGGTGAACTGATGGGAGACATAGGACTGAGTGTGGCAGTTGGACCACCCACGGAGACAAGAGTACTTGTGGACAGAGGGACAACATCATGGTTGTCTGTGGGACGCAAGGCCGTAGGAGAGGAGACAGGCTGGGCGGGAGAGGTCTCTCGGCCAACAGCGATGATCGTCGGGTCATCAAGAGGCGGAGATCGAGAAGTGGAGGGGGCTCGAACGGATACATCAACCGGAAGAGAGGTGCTTAGACTCCCCCATCCGTCAAGAAACCTCACATGTAGGAACATGTGTGACAAACATCAATACAATCGAGGTGAGGTCGCGGTAGGAGAGAGACTCAAAGAAGAGCGTGTTGCGCGACTCAACAATGCAACGACGGCCGAGGTCCCAAAACCGCCAGGCCTTCGACCTCAAGGAGATGCCGATGAAGGCACACAAGCGGCCCCGCAGTGAGACCTTAGACCCCTGCTGATCCTCTGTGTACCACACAAAAACTACTAAGTCCTAGACACGAGCAAGACGCAGATCGGCACGGTGGCCAAACCAAAACTCATACGATGTAACGTGGTGCGGAAGAGGACCGTGCAGGAGGCGGTTCCAGACCCATGTCATGTAGGCGAATCCTTCAAAGGTGAAAGATTTCAGGAGACCGCACTCAGATCCCATAGCAAGAACAGCATCCTCCATGGTGCGGTTCCANAGAGCGTGTCGCGCGACTCAACAATGCAACGACGGCCGAGGTCCCAAAACCGCCAGGCCTTCGACCTCGAGGAGATGCCGATGAAGGCACACAAGCGGCCCCGCAGTGAGACCTTAGACCCCTGCTGATCCTCTGTGTACCACACAAAAACTACTAAGTCCTAGACACGAGCAAGACGCAGATCGGCACGGTGGCCAAACCAAAACTCATACGATGTAACGTGGTGCGGAAGAGGACCGTGCAGGAGGCGGTTCCAGACCCATGTCATGTAGGCGAATCCTTCAAAGGTGAAAGATTTCAGGAGACCGCACTCAGATCCCATAGCAAGAACAGCATCCTCCATGGTGCGGTTCCAGTGCTCAGAGACAACGTTCTCCTAAGGAATGGCAGGAGCAGAGACGTGGTGAAAAATCCCGCGCTCGGCAAAGAAACTGTCCATCTCGCCAAGAAACTCGCTTGCGCAATCTGAGCGGAAGGTATGCAGCAAGCGGTGAGACTGACGCTCAGTCATCACTAGCCAGAGATGAACCGCTAGAGCAGCATCACTCTTCTTGCGCATGCTGTAGACCCATCGCATCCGTGTGAAGTCACTGGTCGTGGTCAGGACGTATGGGCCCCGATCGGACAAAGACTCGACAGGGAGAGGACTGAGAAAGTCCAAATGGACCAGCTCCACAGGACGAAGGGCTCGAGAATGGGAGTCAGGGTAGGTGCAACGATGCATCTTACCCTGAGCATAAAACAGAAAATCGGTCTTGGGCGGCTTCTCGAAAGAGATTGCGTCAAGACCAAGTGCGGGCTGTGTCCGAATGAGCTTTGACACAATGGCGGAGCCCACGTGACACACACATCAATAAAGCAGGTGGTGGTGCTCAGCAGACAGGACACCTGTGACAAAAACACGAGCAGGAGGGGAAGGGGAGCAAGGAGAAGAAAAGTTCCCAGGAACACAACGTAAATCATGTACAACAGAGGCACGAAGAACAACAGTGCGAGTATCAAGAGCAATCACTATTGCGGAGTCTACAGTGTGCTCCACGAAGAGTCCCATTAGAGTACAGGCACGCACAGAGAGCAAGCTGAGCTCAAGGTCATGCACAAAAAAGTACGTCGAAAAGATACAAGAGGCCAGACGGACCATCGAAGCACACAACCCCAACACCCTGAACTGGCAAGGACTGACCAGAGCCTATGCGAACGGAACGAACAGACGCCACAGGACCGAGGACAACAAATTCACTACGACGACAGGTCATGTGGTGAGTGACATCGGATTCCATGATCCAAGTACCACCCGAATCACGACTGGAGGACCTCATTATGCAACGGGCAATAGAACACTTGGCTGCAGACGGACGCTCGGCAACAGAGGAGGGAGAACGACGAAGGGCACACAGGTGAGACTTAGAAATCCAATTTGTACTGTCAGGCCCATCATCATCACATGCCAGTTGTGCTCCACAAGTCATCACGCGATACAAGAACAGACAAATAGACAGTCTTTGAACCACCCGGCTGTGACAACACACTCACACCTCCTTGGGAGCGAAGCGCCAGGAGCTGACACAGCTCGGCGATGGTGCGGTCACGGGGGTCTGGATCCTTGCTGCTCATTGGTGAGGAAGAGGGAACTGCTACAGTCGTGGTCGCAACGCGACGAGAGACTGTGCTACTCAACGCAGACTGCTGTGCGTGAGCAGCGTGAAGACCGCGAGTCCTCTATGCCTAGTCGAGAGGATGCTTGCACTCGGTGTAGCGGTGAGCGCCTCCATAGTACGTCCACTACTACGGCCCAATAACTGCTGCTGTTGTGACTGTTGCTGGCCCGAACCACGCTTCTTTTTACCCTTCTTCCCCTATGTTTCTGCTACCAAACCCTGCGTCAGTGTTAGGGTAGCCCGGGTGGAAGGGGAACAGGAGGGCGTGCAAGAGGATGGAGAAGGGAACTACGAGAGAGGTGTCGATGGTGACACGATCACCGGTGCAGCAAGTGAACTCTCCTGATGGGCGACGGTTGCCTCACGGGCGGAGGTCACTTGGAGGAAAAGCTGATGCACCCAAGGAAGAAGCTGAAGGGAGGTGGAGAAGGGCTCGAGCACGGCGTCGTTGTACCCCGAGAAGATGTCGGCATGCTCAAGACGGACTCCGATCATGAGTGTCCGAAGCGCCCACAGCTATGTACCTCCTGAGGTCCCAAGGCGCGTGTAGATGCGCATGGCGCAATGCTTGTAAGCAGTTGCGGGCTTGGCAGTTCCCTGATGAAGGGAATGGAAGGCGCGGATGTGAGCCGCAAGGGTGGCATGCGTCTGTGCAGCAAGCAGGGACAATACCAGCTCCCAGCCCCGACGTGGGTCAGCACCCGCGCCTGTGCCGGCCTCTCCAAGGAAGGGGTGAACGTCCACAACAGTGTCACGAGGTATGGCGTAAAGGATTCTGCGCATTGCCCGAGGCACTGTCAGTACCTGAGCACGGTCCGTAACCTTGTACTGACTGTGGTAGTAGGGCCAAACCCCCTCTGGAGTGGCCCAGACCTGGGAAAGGGTCTCCCAACAGTCAAAGCCATCCTCGCTGACTTATCGTGGAGACGGTTTCTTGAAGTCCTTAGGTTGTCGCTCCGTAAAGAGAGCAACCACAGAATGGGAAAGACGAGGGATGGGGAACACACCAGGACGATGAAAGTCACTCAGGTAGGGCTCACATAAGGATCAGATCTTCGGGAACAGAAAACCTGAACACGTCTGCAACTGGCGGAAATGCTCCTGAAGTACGCGAATCTCCCTCTCGCGAATGTCATCCTCCATGCCTAGCATGTCATGGTCCTCCTCCAAAGGATCAAGAAGTGGCGGGTCCTGTCGTGTCGCTCTCCTCGGAGTAGATGCTCACTGCTGTGCAGAAGCTGTGACACCGCCAAACCCCTCTTAGACTGACTCCGAAGAAGATCAATGAGTATGCGGATGGCGTCGGTCTGTTGCTGTTATAGGTAACGTATCTCATCCTGCTGACTCCGCAGGTCCTCAATAGTGTGCAAGCGTGGGCTCAGGACCACTGAGGAGGAGGAGGAGGGATCAGGTGGTCCTTTGTACTTGTCACCAGTCGGAGCCATGTCAACACTCAGTGTGGGGCCGAACGACAAAAATAATTCGAAATAGAAACCGACAGCATTTCTTGAGGAGTTAAAACGTTAAAAAAAATGACGTTTTGACCATGAAGTAGCCGACTTCAGCACATCCGATGATGACATAAGCGTTTTTTACCCTAGCGTTTTTACGGTGGCGTATTTTACACGAGCGTTTCTTTTTAGGTCATGCAAACCCCCGGCTCACAACTGCGTAGGAGGCTGTGCAGGCCTGCGCAGTGCCACGTAGGCCTGTGTAGAGCTGTGCAATTTTTGCGCAGTGCTGCAAAGTTTCTACGCATTTACGCAACTACGCAATTGTTGTTCCTGTCGCCACAGCAGCTGCAATGTTGCAGCTGCGCTGCAACAGCCGCAATGCTGCTGCTTCCAGTACTGATGCCACCGGTGTTATTAGCTGCTGCTGCGCGCTGACAGTGCTTGTAGCCGCCACCCGCAAGCTACTGTTGCGAGTTGCTACTCCCTTTTTTTTTATTTTTGTACAGGCTGGTAGCAAGATATAGCTACTGCTGCCACCCGGAGCTGCTCCAGCTGCTGCTCGGCTTGGCTGTTGGAGCCAGTAAATGTTGCACCTCACCCGATGAGGTGGTAGGGACTGCGTGATGATGTCGTTGCTGAAAACGACTACAAGTCCTAGGATACGGCGGCGACAGTGACTCTCACTGCTGCTGCCAATGTTGCGTCTCTGCGGCAAAGCACATCGAGAGGGGTCTTGCTGGTCTGATACGAAGAGAAAATGCGTGGAAGCTTCCTAGTGATATTGCCGCTAACTAGGCGTCTGTGCCTGGTCAGACGTTGCCGACAGTCACAAGTCGTGCACACAACGGCAAGGGTCTGGCTAGGCGACACAAGGCAAAGTGTCAAAATGCTTCAATAGAATTTGCAGTGAGAGTGACAAATGACAGGTCCATGGCATAAGTACTTGCCGCGGTGCACGACGGGTGTCGCACGCGGCAGTGCAAGATCTGTCCTAAAACCAGCCCAAAACCACTGTTTTGGCCGCAACTCAACGTAGACAAGTCAGAACGCTACGCCGTCTGAACCTACGAGTGCAAAATCTCAAGCCGGACACTTTGACTGGTCACATGCATGATTGATTGTTGTCTTATAATCTAGTGTAGACAGATTGTACACCGCTGTAGACAGGCTGTATACTGGTGTATGCAGGTTGTACACTGGTGTAGGCAGTTTGTACACTGGTGTAGACGGGTTGTACACTGGAGTAGATAGGTTGTTCACTTGTGCTCACACTTGTACTCTGCTGTGGAAAGGTTGTACACTGGTGAAGGCAGGCTGTACACCGGTGTAGGACGGTTATGCACTGGTTTAGACAGGTTGTACACTGGCGTTGACGGGTTGTCTGCCGGTGTACCGACGTTGACCACGTCAATGTCGGTGGACACACAATGCAAAAACATGTAAATCGGGCCCATTGCCAGTCCACCGATGAAATCATACAAGCTGCAGACAACTGCGGAAGGTCCCGGACATCATCCAGGACTCTGGACCGACTGTCGATCAGCTCCAAACAGGTAGTCCACCACCAGACGACGCCCCTGTGCCACTTGGGTCCGCATCAGGGATCTGCACGAGCATGGACACGGCTGAGTGCTCACAATAAACTGCACTGGTCGACATAAAAAATCACGAAAAGGATGGCAGGCCTTCATCATGTCGGTTAACAATCAACAATACACTCCAATCCAACCTAAGTCGCAGTTGGAAATCAATTAAGGCATGCAGGCCCATGCAAACTCGAACATGAGCTCTAAGTATGAGTGTAGTGCAAAACTACAAAAACTTGGCTAAGTCTAGAATGCATATATGAAAGAACAAGGAGATAATACAAATGAGCCCCTAGCGGCTCATTTGTACTAGCAAGCTGCTAGCCGCATCGGGCCCCGTCACCCTTGCTGAACCCAAAGGAGTCAGCAGGGAGACCACATTGCATACACCACAAGAGAAACAAAGGAGGTTTCCTTGAGGCACCAGAAAAGCTCTCCAAGTACCCGGATCTCAACTACCGAAAAAAAAAACAAGCACTGCTAGAGATACTCAAAATCAGTGTCAAGACATCACAAGCGGCTTTCCGAACATCGCAAGCACTACTACAGCCATCGGGTCTCCTCGTCGCATCGGTATAGTCCACCGGGTGCGTGGGTCTGAACCCACCTAGAAAACTCTCTTAGCTCACGACAAGCCAACAGGGCTGCCAAAACGCATGAACCGCGTCTCGCCGGCGGTGTTCTAGATGCTGGAGAAGTCTCGGGACACTCCGGAGGCCTGTCGTGTTGTCATGCCCTCCTCCACCATCTACCACCAACGTGGGTATATGGGTCATCCATCGGCGTCAGTCGTGACGGGTGGAGGCCACACAAACCAACACTCCCCCTGGCTGACATGGCGGTCAAAGCCAGAAGAAGTGAGCCAAGGCACGAAACAACAGCGTATGCCAAGCCACAATATGCACGAGTGAACTCACACACATACACATCTGCTACCCATCTAAGGTCTCCCTAGACACTGGCACATCCTATCAAGAGTCTGGGTCTCGATCATGAGAGGAGTGATGCACACATGCACAAACCAGCGTAATGCACATCATATACGTGTCAGATGGCAAGAGGGTCTCCTCGTGACACTGGCGGTACCAGTGCCCGGGTGTTGACCGTTATGAGCAATCCAACAGGTGTCTATATGTCAACCACAATAGCATCATCAACGAACACACAGGATCATGGGGGATCTCCTTGTAACACGAGGTTCAACTCACTACGTGTCCGGGTCTTGACCACTATGAGTGACCCAGCTCGCATGCACATGCCACACGTAGTATAGCCACACACCAAGACACACAATCGCATGGTCTTCTCGTGACACTGGTACAACCCACCAAGTGTCCGGGTCTCGACCAACAAACTGTTACCATCTACATGTAGTTGTGCAGGCACATAGCATGAGCCACACGCCGGCTGCTGTAGTATGCTCATAGCAAAGCATGGATCCCCAGCCATGCATCTCCCATGACGTCGTGTCAGGTCGAGTCCACACAACACTCCCCTTGGGCAGATGAACCTCGCGATGATGTCCTTGATGGAGATGCTGATACCATAGCTAAACAAATCGTGGGAAATAAATAATGTGGTATCCCATCACACAAATATAGCCCCCCTTGCCACGCACGAGTCTGCTCCCACCCTCAAAGACAAAGTGGTGTCTCCGGCTACGACTCCTCACAGCGCCCCTACACCACCTGGAGTGTACCAGTCCTCGTGTGACTGCGAATGGTCCCAACTCACAGTCTCTCCTCTCTCCGCTCTGTTACGATGCATCTGTGTATGCCGAAGGAAAGGGATCGGGCAAGCAGCACGCAGGCGTGGATGAAGTGGCGGAGCTGGCCTCCGAGGCGGGATAGAGCATCCTGAAGCACAGGGTGTACCGCCACTAGAGGAGGAGGGCTAGAACAACGAACCCGACCACTATACATGGACAAAGATGACGATAGAGCAGATGAAGTGGGTGGATAAAGGTGCGTGGTGGCAGCAGCTGAAGAAAGAGGAGCGNGATGCATCTGTGTATGCCGAAGGAAAGGGATCGGGCAAGCAGCACGCAGGCGTGGATGAAGTGGCGGAGCTGGCCTCCGAGGCGGGATAGAGCATCCTGAAGCACAGGGTGTACCGCCACTAGAGGAGGAGGGCTAGAACAACGAACCCGACCACTATACATGGACAAAGATGACGATAGAGCAGATGAAGTGGGTGGATAAAGGTGCGTGGTGGCAGCAGCTGAAGAAAGAGGAGCGATGATGGAGTTGACAGGAACGAGGATGGCAGAAACTAAAGGCATGCTCACTTCTCCTATGGTAGTATCTCCATCGGACGTCATACTCAGAGCAGAAACTAGATCCTCCCTGAGTATGGGTGTGCGAGATCCTAGTAGTGGAAAGCTTTTGTCGATCGCACTGGTGCTCCCCTTATCTGAGAATCGCTCATGCGCTTCCATCACCTCCCGTTGCACCATCACTACACGCTCCTACATGTCAGCGTAATCTGCCTTGGACATGTGGAGGTGGCCCATGTCTGCCTCGCATAGGATAACCTCTGTCTCAGAAGATGCTAAACGAGGAGATTGTAGAACTTGCAAGTACAACTCCATCTATGTCTCTGCTGCTTAAGACGATGGATTTGGTGGTGCTGCATCCTCTTGCTGAGATGCTGGACAATCAGACGAAGCTGCAAGTGTGGCGTCCTGACCGCAGCTCTTGTCTCTCAAACAAGGAGAGATGAGCGGGCGCGTGCAAAGAGACAAGGAGAAGGCAGAGTTGCCAGAGTCCGTGGAGCACGTGGGAATTTTGTCCGTGCAGGTACTGCCACTCTCAACGTTGGTATGATCGGTAAGGTCACCAAGAGATGAACACGCGAGGGCACAACTCAGCTCATGCTGACGAGTCGACTCCACCAGCGCGGTCGGATCTGCTGCACTATCCTAGACTGCCGGCGTAGTGGACATAACTGTGTAGGAATCCGTCTCGACAACGCCCGTCAAGGTGACCAACAAGCGCAACTGGTGCTCACGCATCGTCTCGTCAAGAAGAGGTCGTTGTCATTTGCTCGAGAATGGAGTGAGGACCAGATTTGACTCCATCATGTGTGTTGTTGCTCCACCGTGTGTATGTGAACCTATAGAATCTGGGAACATGGGCGACTCCTGACGCTGAAGCTGGTCCTCAGGTAGTGCTGATGACAAGGTGGATCCCGTTGTGTCTGCTGTAGTACATGTCCAAGTGACATCTCCCAGATCTATTACTCTCAAGAATACGTCAACGTCTAAAAGACCAGCTGGCCGACTCTGCTCATGCACTACGACCGCTGTCAGGCTGGTGTGAGCGTCATGCACCAACGTCCTCGGAAGCCCGTAAGGAGCATCCCAATTCGCACACACTCTTGTGCCACCGCCAGGCCGCTACCAGTCAGAGTCGCAAGTGGCACCGCCAAGGCACACGGGACGTGCACTCCTCCTGATGCAACCTGCTGCTGTAGAATGTTCGACTCCTACCCCAACGTGGATGTCCACCTTGATGACATGCATGTCTCATGCACCGCAATCTCCGTCGGACTGGTGTGAGCCAGCTCCACACACTCCCCCAAAATTCCGGTAGACGCATCCCGATCCGTACGGGACTACTGTGCCACCGCCGGGCTGCCACCGGTCGGAGCCACGAGTGGCACCGCCCACGAAAGTCGGGCTTGCGCTCCTCCTGATGTAACCTACTACTGCGGAAGATCTCGATCCAGCCCGGGCATGGAAGTCCAGCTCAATGACACGTAAATCTCCACCATGAACGTCATGTTGAGATCACACTCTACGTTGTGTGTTGTCACCGTATCATCTGAATCTGCCTGAGCTGACGCTCGGGCACTACGGCACAGCACGAGCGCAGATCCTGTTGCTACGGTCATAGTAGGCAATTCACGGTGACCACACTCCCCCTCGAGAGGTATAGCAACGGAAGCCGAGGAGGTGGAGGATGTATCAAGACCGGCACGAGCGCGGCGTGCAAAGCGCTGAACCTGACGTTGTGGGGACACACAACTGGAACGACTACATGAAGACATGTCATCTCGAGGTGGCTTCGTGGTAGCAGGGGAGTGCAGGATCAAGAGGATGGTGTCCGCCTAGGATTGGCTGGTAGGTGGAGCTAAAGGGACACCATCGGGTGAGAAATGAGGAGAGGATGAAGGAGATGAGATCAAGAAGGCCGTCGACAAACTAATATCAGAAGCACACTCGGTGATGACGAGGTCACAAAGCCGCTGCACCATTTGCCTCAGGCCATGGATCTCGGCGAATATGGTTGCCAGAGGTCCAACTAGGGGATCTACCAACACTGGCAGATCCGCATGCTATGGAGGACGCATGCTCATACAAGGTTGAAGCCAAGGTGGATGCCAGCCGCGAGGGCACGTCCAGCAGAGACGCCAACCATGACGTCCATCACCATTGTAGTAGCAAGCAACGGGCAAGGCGCCTGCTCGGATGTCTGCGCACTCATCTCGTTCGCCGAACAGGTGTCGAGGGCACCTACTCCCGCTGGTAATCACCAAGCCACAGAAGAGGATGACACTGGGAGACAATGTCACCTCTATAGGTCACGGCGTCGGGGTCAAGAAGTGTAATCAGACGGGACGAGCTGCACCAACACAACACGCCCGGAGAAGGTAGTCTGACCAGTTGCGACTACTAGTGCTGTTATCACTAAAGGAGCAAATACTGCTCCAGGAGCAGAAGGTGTGGCAGCTGCAGGTGCGTCTGCTGCTCCAAGCAATAGAAGACCCGGCCCTCAAAGATGGACAAATTCGAATATGTCGTTGATCCTACAGATTGAAGTGTTGGGACCAATCTGTAGACCCCAGAGACGCTGGTCCATGATGCGTCCCAAAAAGAGGTCACCGCCGACGACAGTGCGCTGTCGACTGGGAAGGCGAGAATTTAAACGCAAAAGTAACTGCCCCTCACTATGTAGTCATTACAACTCCTCCCGCCACTACTATTACTACTACGAAAGCTGCTACTGTTGCGACAGTAGTAGATGTACAATTTTGTTTTCCTCTGTGTTTTGTTTTCTCTTGCCCTCAACCCCTTTTTTTCTTCCTTTCCCCTCTTCTAGCCCTCATCCTCCCCCCTCCTTTTTTGCCACAACTCCCTTTTCTTCTTCTTGTCCCACCTATTCTGGATAGCCCCTAATTTGGGGCAATAGAGAAATTAGAGGAGGGAGGGGGGTGTTCGGCTGGCCCTCCCTCTTGTGCACGCTCGTTCGCTCGCTCGCTTGTGCGAGTGAGCGGGGATGGTGGGAGGAGCAAACGGAGGGGAGGGGGGGTCCGGCCCCTCTCTCGTTATCGGCCCCCTCCATTGGTTGGCCAACGCGACAGACGGGGCCGAGGGGGCTCACAGGCCCCTCCGAGGGCCCCTTAAGAGGGAGGGGGATTCGACGGGTCCAACAGGCCCCCTCCGGTGCCCCTCCATGGGGGCTCAAACAAAGCCCTTCCAAGGGGGACCCTCGGAGGAGGATTGCGAGGCCCTTTGGCAGTAGTAGCTGTGGCGGTGGGAGCACCTGCTGCGGTTGCTGCTGTTACTAATGCTTCCGCTACTACTGCTACAACTACTCTGTGCAACATGTGCTGCTACTGCTTGTTGCTGTGGTCGTATTACTTTTTGCTACTATTCTTGCTTGCTCCTATCGCCACTGCTACTATAGTTGTAGGCATTGCTGCTGCCACCGTTGCTGCTGTTGCTGTGCACTACTGCTACTACCATCGCTATTGATGCTGCCGCTATTGCACGCTGCTGCTGTTGCCATTGCTGGTACAATGGATACTACTGCTGCTGCTATGCACTGTTGCTACTGTCCCCACTGCTGCTCTTGCCGTTGCTGTTGCTACAATGCGGAATAGTAGCTGCCTCTACTGCTGCTGTTGATGAAGGCACAACTGCTACTAATGCTACCGCCCGCCGCTGGTACTGCCACCTCCGCCGTTGTTGCTATTGTTGTTGCCGCGGTTGCTCTGCCACCACTACTCCTACTGCACGGCATCGCAGCTGCCACCAATGCACCAGTTGCTGCTACTATTGATGTTCCTGCTACCGCTAATGCTGCTGAGTGGTGCTCAGTGCCCCTGTGGCGTTCACATGCAGTCACTTTGCGCTCCCTCACGCTCTTCCCGGCGTGGCGCCAGGTGGCGTGTTCTCTCTGTGTTCCTCCCATTGCTACTATTGTTGTTGCTTCTGCTCCTCACACACCCACCAGTGCTCTGATACCAAGTCAGATATTAATTAGGGCATGCAGGTCCATGCGAAAACAAACATGAGCTCTGAGTGTGAGTGCAGTGCAAAACGAAAAAAACTTGTCTAAGTCTGGAATGCATAATATGAAAGAACAAGGAGAGAGTACAAATGAAACCCTAGCGGGCTTAGGTAGGGGCGTTGGCAGCTAGCCGCACTGGGCCCCGCCACCCCCCCTGAACCCAAACGAGTCAACGGGGAGAATACATTACATACACCACGAGAGGAAGAAAGGTGGTCTCCTCGAGGCACCGGAAAAGCTCTCCATGTGCCCAGGTTTTGACCACCGAGAAAATACAACTAGTGCTGGAAATACTCGAAATCAGCGTCCATACATCACAAGAAGCTTTCCAAACATCGGAAGCACTACTGTAGCCATCGGGTCTCCTCGTCGCACCGGTATAGTCCACCGGATTTGTGGGTCTTAACCCACCCGGAAAACTCTCCTAGCTCCCGACAAGCCAACAAGGCTGTCGGAACGCATCAACTACGTCTTGCTGGTGCTGTTCTAGATGCTGGAGAAGTCTCAGGACACTCCAGAGGCCCATCGTGTGTTCACCCCCACCAACGTGGGTATATGGGTAATCCATCGGCTTCGGTCAAGACGGGTGGAGGCCACACAAACCAACAGTCGCGACGTGAGTGTACCGGACTTCAAGAGGCACCCATAGCTCGTGGAGCTGCTTGGCAACACCTGCATCGCAAGCAAGGTGGTCAGGTCACGTTTTTTACCATATTGTAGATATGGTCATTTCACGCCTTCATATCGTTTACGTGAGAGGCACCAAACTTCCTTTCTAGATTTTGCATCCTCTGCCTCTAGCTCTCTGTCCATCCACTGTGATCCCGTTGTAGCAAAAACCGCAGTTGGTGTTGCGATAACCAAAGCACTGCCTCAGCCTTCGTAGCGTTAGCACGATTCCGACATGCCAATAGCTCACCTCATCCCCAGTCACTCGTTCTCTTCCTCGAAGGTTCGCTTTAATGCCTCGGCTGTGGGTGAGTAGCATTATGAGCACTGCCAATGCCCTAATGTCTCTCTTGTGCCACAGTTTGTGCCAGTCTCGTCTTGTTCTACTCGTGTTGTTCGTGGCCTCATCAGTGGCGGTCCGTATGAACTCACCAACGAGATGGTCTTATACAATGCAGAAGATGCACACCGCATAGTCACCAATTTCCTTCGCACCTACCGGACTGACTTTGACTTTNCTGTGGGTGAGTAGCATTATGAGCACTGCCAATGCCCTAATGTCTCTCTTGTGCCACAGTTTGTGCCAGTCTCGTCTTGTTCTACTCGTGTTGTTCGTGGCCTCATCAGTGGCGGTCCGTATGAACTCACCAACGAGATGGTCTTATACAATGCAGAAGATGCACACCGCATAGTCACCAATTTCCTTCGCACCTACCGGACTGACTTTGACTTTCACTTACAATAGTTCTACAAGTTTGTCCATGTGTTCGTAAGAGAACTCAATCGTGTATTGGAGGATCACCTTCATCAGTATGGGAAAGTGCAAAAAATTCCCTCTAGTAGGCTCCATTGTATACCCTGCTGCTCTTGGATTTCGATGTTAATTGCTTTTTGTGTTGATTGAATGTGATACAATTTTCCGTTCAATGAATTCTACATGCCATACAAATAATTGAACTCGAATTTGATGTGAAATGATATGGGGTTTCAAACTTCAATGGTGTTTTTCTCCATATCGAATGTTGAAATGAAGGTACCATTTGATGTAGTTTCGACCATTAAGGACTACCAAAACAAATCAAACATCAAAAATCTCGTCTAGTTCATAGATTTTATAATTCACAGTTTTTCACTCATTGAAATCCAAGAGCAGTAGGGTAGTATGAGAGAATAATGCCTTCTTGTGAAATTTAGGGTGTAGCTTCAAGGCTAAATCTGAATGTGTACATGAAAACATATGTAACGGTGCACAATGAGAATGAAATGCGACCTCAACAGCACGGAATCACACATCGCACACGTTATGTGAGCCTTTCGTGACAACTTTGATTGGATGGACGCCTGCGAGGTTGCTCGTCTGACGACTCAAACTTCGGTGTTCGACTTTCCAAGGCAAGATGCGAGAAGACTGAGTATAAGGATTTTAACGATGGACGAAAGTTGATTTTCCGCTTGTTTTCCAACAGGGACTGGGAGACCAGACAAAAAACTATAAATGACCCATTTTTTAATCCTAGCACCACTAAATTCCTTTCCAAAATTCCACCAAAAGTTGATGTCAGTATGGTATGCCCACGTCAAGGGCTTGAAACCGTGACCAGGTATGGTGCTCAAATTCTCCTCATTGTCTCGTTCAACAAGCTCGTCATACTCGTTGACTAGACCGCTGATGCCTACTCCGTACGTAGTCTCAGACTGTTACGTGACCTTGAGCGCATTCCATCTGGACAGCCCCCTCTTGTTCTTTCCATCGTCGATAGTCTCATCCCTAAGTCTCCAACATCTTTTGTAAAGACAAGGCATCAAAGTTTGAGCGTCTAGTTGTTGAGATTGTCCATAAAAAATCCCCATTTGGCATCGGTGCACTCCAGGATATCACTGCACAAACCCCCACCTACATGTGGAGCAAATTGCAAAACAAACACATAAACCATGTTGTTGTTGCTCCAATTGCCATTGGTGTGTCCTCCCCCTCTCCACAGTCATCCATCTCCTCATTCGCTTCTACCTCATCTTTGGCTACTCATGTGGGAGGGAAGGGACAGGGAAAGGACAGACGTGGGAGACAGTGTGGTGGTCTTCGTGGGGGGCACAGCAAGAGGGGGAAAGGGAAAGGCACATTCGCTACTCCTCAGACCCCACATTCAGACACGGTAACATATTGGAACTATGGTGCATCTTGGAATTCTGTCATAAAATTCCCATCACCACGAGATCATGCTCGTCTTGTTTCATCCATGCGTGGGTACTGTCCGCGTTCCTCTGGTGGCACTAGTGGCGCGGTTTGCAGGACCATCTCCACTGCCCCCTCACGACATCTCGGTCACGCCTCCACAGCTGCCAATGCCAACAGTTTTGCAGCAGCTCATGACCCAAATCCGTATCCTAGGAGCTTGCCTCCTGCATTTGGTGGATGTGCAAGCTATGGCCCACCGTCTATGACCTATGTAATACCCGCTTGGTTCCTATCTGGTTCCCCATTGTGTTGTGCCCCTAGAGGACCAGCGACGCCAGTTATCCTTGGAGTAAGTGCAATCCTCACCTCCGAGCCCCTCAAGGATGGACACTAGTTTGCTTATGCCTTGTCTTCCCTTGTCCACCAGTGCCATCTTCATGATCAGGGGGGTGAGAGTGTTCTAGATTGTCGTGGGTCATTTCAATACAAATTTGGTGGAGTGCATTGTGGCGCATCGTTCGGGATAATTTCGAGGTCATATGCCCATCAATGTTCCGTAGACTGAGGGTTTTCAATCTATCTTTGTGCCTTGCTTCATTGCTATGTGTGGTCAGAAGCTGTCTCCCTGCTCTACCATTATCAATGTGAGCCATGCTCCCCCCTCTGTTTGCATCTCTGGTGGTTTGTAAATTCTAGAATCTGGAGCCACACACTACATGATGCCCAATCATGCCGCATTCATTTCCCTCAGTCCTTGTGGGTCTATAAATTTTGCGCAGACTAGCTTTGGCCATCTCCTCCCTGTTCAAGGTGTTGGTGTTGTTCCCTTTGCTGGTCTTGAGGAAGACTTGTTTCTTCCCAACGTCCTGAACGTGCATGATCTTGAAGTTAGCCTGCTCTCTGTCATGATGCTTGGTCATCAGGAGATGGAGTTCTCCTTTAATTGCAATGTGGCCTATGTTCTACATCACACATCTTGTCATGTTCTCATGCTTGGCATATGCTACATCCATTTTGTTTGCATTCTGTAATTTCCTCCTTCTCGTTCCACGGCCGCATTGGTGCATGTTTCCTGCTCTCTTTCTCTTCTACACCATGGGTAACTCGTGCATCACTACCTTTGCCATATCCACACTGCTCCAATCGATCATTTCCTTCACAAAAAACTTGTGCATGGCCATAGAGCCTCGACGTTCCATGATACCTAGCCTGGTGGCTTTCTTGGCTATGCTTTGGGCAAAATCCATCACACCCCCTTTTCCACCTCATATTCTCATTCTTCTCATCCTCTTATACTCCTAGATGCCATCATCATGGGCCCCTTGGCTCATGATGTCTTTGATCAATCGGGTCCTTTTGACCAATGTCTCATCAAAGATTACTCTTGCTTGTAGCGTCTCTTTGTGCTTCGTGAGAAAAGAAGTTTCTGCTCTGACATTGAGTACCATGTCTCATGGGGGGATCTTGCATTTTGCCGCTACCCTCACATATTTCGCTATGTTTGAAGAGGCAAGCTCGAGGATCCAACTGCTTGGTGCCTTATCTCTCACTAGGTGTTTCTGAGGCCCTTTTCTCCCTTACGCGCCAGTACAATGATGTATTCAAGGTATGATCACAAAAGTAGAGATGGAATTTCCACTCTTCTCTATTTTTCTAGACTCCCTTTCCTCTTTTCATCCGAAGAAGTGTCCTCGATGCCCTGGGCATAGAACCCCTCACGGTCTCTAGCCTCCCAACTCTGGTTCATGCCCTTTGAACGCTGGTTTGTTCTCCGAGAGGATCCGCGTCTTGTTCCAGTCTAAGGCTGTGTCACTAAGGTTCGAGTGCCTGATGATTTTTGCAATGGCAAACCCTCCCCTTGCATCTATCTCTGAACCTTCCTTTGCATGTCTACCCCTTCTCCATGTCTCTACTCAGTCAAAGGCATGGCATTTCTATAATGCTTCATTCTTTGAGGACATGTTTTGGCGTGATTTGTCACACATGGCCCCTCCCTCTACTCTGTCCTCGCTTTGTCAACTTGGGAGGGTGGGCATATCCCCGCCTCCGTTCTCAGGGGAACTACATCTGCTCCCATAACCCCTGCTACCCCTGTGGCTCATGCACCACCTTTGTTATCCCCGAGCCACAGTGACCCCTATGGACTCCACAATGCTCCCTAAATCCTCATTGAGTCATTACCCGAGTCTCCATGGCCATCCTTAGCAACCATAATGGGGACCATGCCTGACCTCTATGAGTCAGTACCCATCTTCATTGTTCTCTGCCCCTTGTATGTTTATTCCTTCTCCTTCTTCCCTTCTAACATCACAGACCAGAGCGCCTCGTGAGTCACAAACCACAGTCCATGTTGTCGCCCCAGAGTTGTGCCTACGTGGGAGGAGACTTCACTTACTTCTCAGCAATCAAACGACGAGTCCTCACAGTAATCCAATCTGTGTATTGTGTCATCTTCCATTACAGGGGCTTTTGCCCACCCCAACGGCCTTGAAATGTTTGGTTTTGTAGTTAGAGTGGTTCATCCCAACTCAGCAGTTAAGCATGCCTTAGCTGTACATTAGTTTCACAGCATCCTTGATGCCTCCATCTCAGGCTATGTTGTTGCCTACTTTTCTGCCACTGACCTTTCCATGGTTCCCTTTTCCAGAGACAGCCACAGTTTGGTAGATGTGATAGGCAGCCGATAATTACTTCTGGAAAAAGGCCATGCTCGAGGAGCTCTATGCTCTCACAAAGCATGACGTATATGAACTGATCAACTTACCGAGCAATCACAGGGTTTTCTCACCTTCGTAGGTTCTTTGACGTAAACTGAAGCCCAACAGCAAGGTTGATCAACACAAGGTCCACTTGATGGCAAAAGAGGTTCTCAGAAATCCTTTGAGTCAAGTTTGATGAGTTGCTTGCTCCACTTTGGCAATACATTACAACACATGCAATCTTGAGTCTCATTACACATCATGGCTTGGAACAGGAGTAGATGGACATCAACAATGAAATCTTGCATGGACATCTCCACGTTGAGATCTACAGGATTCAGATCTCGGGTTTTCCCAATGGCACAGACAGTGTTTGGCGTTTGAGGCCCTATATGGTCTCAGACAACCTCCTCGGTGCTGGAACATGAAGGTTGTATCCTCTATTGAGAGAGGGAGCTATCAGCGTAGCACAATCAGTCCAACATTGTTCTTAAACACCTTCTTTGAGCCCTTCGTAGCCATTGTTGTTCTGGCGATGACCTCCTCGTTGCCTCTCCTATTCCATTCACCCTTCTACCAGACATTAGACTCTTATGGTCTACCTACAAGATGAAAGACATGGACCCAACACAAGCTCTTTTTTCTGGATTGGAGCTAGAGAGTACTTACCAATGACTCTCTCAACATGTGTATCAGGCTTCCTATGTTCGCTACCTTGGTATACTCTTTGCCTCCTAGTTGGCTGATGT
This sequence comes from Penium margaritaceum, assembly GCA_023375785.1. NCBI lineage: Eukaryota > Viridiplantae > Streptophyta > Zygnematophyceae > Desmidiales > Peniaceae > Penium > Penium margaritaceum. The sequence goes on from SZWC01008254.1 coordinate 67,523, forward strand.
CCCGCTACGTCTACACTGATGGCACAAGCAAGGGAGATGCTAGCTTTCCTTGATTTCCTCAATGTGGTCAGCTTCCTCATGTACCTTACCACCATAATACGGGCAAATTTGGCCTTCGTAGTAAACTTCATTTTCCAGTTTTCATGGCAGCCTCAAAAACGTTTTCTCGAGGTTGTCCTTTGTATCGTCTACTATGCACTTTTGACAGCGCGAGTTGGCCAATGCTCATTTTCCACAGTATTCTATTAACTGGTGACAATACTTTCCTCCTTGCATTAGCTTCTAAATGGTCCATGCCATGTGACGTTTGTAGCATGGGCATGAGAATGGAAGATCCGTGTTACAATTGTCATGGTAAAAACATTATTGCCAGTCTTATGAGCGGACACCATGAACATAGATGCTTCCGATGCCTCTAGCCGTACACATGTAGTAATGCACCAAACAAGTGTGGTTCATGTGCCAATGGTGTGCGATCTTCATGGCATCCTGGTTGTCACAAATGAGAGGTAATCGCAAGGTGCTAATTCCATGCAAAGTAATGTGCCACCAGGTGGCTTCTTTTGCTGCGTCAAGCATAGCAGCATGTTACGCTACTATTGATCTCGTTACAATTCAATCTTGTTGAAAATCCATTAAGATATGGCTCCACCTCCAATCGTGAAAATTTCTCCACCCTTATCATGGAATCTTTACGGTCTAATCTACATGATTGTGATCATTGAAACCCATCAACTATTGTAGCCTGGTAGTGTCACACCGACCGGTCGAAGGAGCCACGTGGCTCGAGCGGGGTCACCTGGGACTGTGGGTGATGAGACGGGATGGCTTGAGGGTTGGAGGCCCTCAAGCACTACGGTTTTGGCCTGGTCAGCCAAGGATTCCGTCAAATCCGATGCATTGGTATCAGGGCTCGAATCCCACGTCGGGATTACCAGAGATGTCGAGGCGGCTCTCACTCCTAGTGGGGGGGAGTGTATCATGGCAGTGCCACGCCAACCGGTTGAAGGAGCCACGTGGCTTGAGCAGGGTCACCTGGGACTGTGGACGGTGAGACGGAATGGCTTGAGGGTTAGAGACCCTCAAGATCCGTGGTTTTGGCCTAGTTGGCAAAGGATTTCGTGGAATTCGTTACAAAAATGGACCATCTAGTGAATGAGTGATCCTACACGTTGGCACTATCAATACAGTGCCTTAGTTCCTCTAGCAAAGCCTCAAAATGTGGATGGCTTGGAGCACTCTTGCACTTTGGGAGAAGGCTTACTGCATAAATGATATTGGATTTGGTGGTAGATAATTCACACAGAGAACTGCCAACAATCAAAATATACATGCATGGATCCATTGGGTTTTCAATGGAGGCCTCCATAGCAACCACAATTGTGCGCATTTGTTCGTGGGTCATTGTAGTTACGGCTGGTCAGTTTTACTCCAACAGTGTTCCAAACCTTACTAATCCTCTCACAAACATGTGTTGTTCAGCCCTGATCTACCCTTCAATGATTCCTCAACATCTCCATTTCCAAAAACTCGCCAAATTCCCTTGTATCTTCTATCTTATATCACCAACCCTGGAGTTATATGGGATTGAATGTCTCTGGAATTGATGGAGATAAGACAAGGAGGTCATCAGTGTAAACAAGCACTGCAACAACATTCGAGTCTGCCCTTCTCTGAAGAAGGGAGTGGTGTTATGTATTTCAATCAGATCCTCCATCCATCAACCTGGGTCCAGGAATCTTGTTCCACAATTGCCAAGATTATTTCAAGCCGTAAATTACATGCTTCAATTGATACAAATTTCCACTACCATCGTCAATGCCCTCACGTTGGACCTTATAAACTTCATCGTTGAGTTTTCCATGAAGAATGGCATTCTTCATATCCATACAGTCAATTCTTCACTTCTTCGGTGCTACCAGGCTGGAAAATCCTCAAACATTGGGTTGTTTTTCAACTAGTACAAATGTAACCCTAAATGAAACTCCTACAAACATTGGGCCAAATAGCTCAGATATACATAAAATGGAAATCGTGGCTCTCATCCATTCAACACCGGCTAAAGCGTATCCCAAAGGCACAGTCCGGTTCCATGCTCAATCACGACATCCATCACTGACCGAGGAAAACAAAAGGGTATGGCCATCTGGATGATCAACGGCAAGCGACTAAAGTCGTCGACTGGTGGCCTCGCTAGCCGTCGATTAGCTACGGGTCAATCGACAGCTGCCGCGGTCCACGATCAGTGACTTCCGTCATTGATAGTCAATCGAGCAGGGTCCTTGATCGCGTGGGTGACTCCAAAAATCTGGCTAGAAGATACACCGTGTTAAATGTTCAAACCTTCCTTTGAATGATTAAACACCAATCAAACCCACACAGGTGGTTTGGGTTTTCCTTTTTGCGTGGGCACCTGCCAGGCCCCGTAGTAGTGGGCCCCGGCAGGTTCCCTTTCAACACATGAGGAGTCTCAGACTCCCCACAAACCTTACACAAACCTCCCACAAAAACATCAGGGACCCCACCTTTTTAAGGTTTGTGATACTTGCGGATGAGGTCCATTTCACGTGTAGACGATGCATGACATGGTAAATCGACGTGTCCTTTGTTTCATTTTCCTTATTATTAACAAGGCAGGCATAGTGTCAGATGGGTAGCTTTGTTGTTTCTCTCTCAACAACAGGAATATGGGTTATTTTGTTCCAAGCACTGAGCATATCCGACTTCCGCCCATAGTTGTTTTGTATCCATCCGTTGTTAGCCATGCCTTGCATTTTTCAATGGTACCATTGTCATGATGTTAGATCATGAAAACCCAATTTGCACCCATTGTTATCCAAGAAGAAGGTATCCTGGTGCGGGCACCTTCTCTCGTGTATTGAAATCTTTGATCTCACTTAGTTGAATTTCAATGGTTTTTTTTTCATATGCTTTGACCTCTCCATATGCAGATGGAGTGAACAACTTCATTAAAAAACCTAATTAAATCAGGGACCCCTTGATTTTTTTCTGTCATGTACCATCAACTATGATAGGTGATTTAATAAGATGTTGTACCTATATAATGACTGTATTGCACATGCCCTTGCATGAATTCCGCTACATGTCCTTCAATCTCCCTCCTCTTTGCTATTGTATCTCGAAAACTATTTCCGTAGACTACCATGAAAACTTAGCTGCTCTTCACTTGTGCTCTAAAACTAAGTTCGTGGAGGGGCCAACAAAACTTGGATCACCAGTCCTCCTTGCCCGTTGTGATTGAGAAGCTGTCAATGAAGATGGAGTTTTGCAGAGAGATTTAGGTAAAGAAAGAGGTGTGTTATTTCATTTTTAAGTGTGTCACCTCTCAATTGTAGCATGGCAGATCACGAGACCATGGCCGTCATGGATTCATTCTGCTTCTATTGATATTGTTATTGCTACTGATTTCTTTCTACTGCCATCATTACTATTGCAACCACTGTTGGTGTTGTTACTTCTGTTATTTTAATTATTGCTATTTTTGTCGCGATTACTGTCATTGCTATTATTGTAGAGGAAAACTAGGAACATGAAAGGTTTCAATGATGGTTGGATATAGTGTACTCAGTTGATGAGAAAAAACAGGGGTGATTGATACTGGTCCACGGGAGGAGAATGTTGGAAAGAACCCGATCCCCTTCAGAACATTCAGTTGCCAACCAGGTCTGATAAGATTCCTTGTGTCCCGATTCGGCCAATTGGCTAGACTGTGACCTATAACACTGCCAAGCCATCGACAGTGTGTTCGGTCCCATAAATGTATTCCACCATCTACGGCCATCAACTTTCCTCTAAAGTTTAGCAGAAGATTGCTACCAGCATGTGATGTTTCCCCACACCCATGTCGTTGTTGAATAAGCTCTCTTCATGCCATGGCTGCCAAGAAATGAACATGGGCTGTAGGTGACCATAATACATGTGGTTCCATACCCAGACCATGTACTTCATTGCCTCGTCACACAAACTAGGAGAGACATCTGTTGTTACCACAATTATACAAACTACTTGATTGGAAGTAGGATTCCAATGATATACAACCCCACTTCTCCGTTAGGTCTCTGGAGCTGACATGTGATATTGAATTCTGTGAATTGTCAAAAAACCCTCAAATGCACGACTAGTAAAGTCTCTTCCTCACTCACTGTGAATAATGTAGAATGGTATTCCAGACACATGTACATGGCGTGTCTAGTTACAAATAGGAGCCACAGAATGTCCCCTTTCCTTCAAAGGGAAAGGCCGTGTTATTTGTGTATAGTCACCAATGAGGCTTTCTGCATATTGTGTCTGTTTTTTTGCTGGCGTTGGGCATTGATAACACAAGGTCCATAGGCCCGTGTGAACCTGTTGGAATAGGATTGCACACTTGTGCTCATGTTGCATTGTTTTTCCACCCCCATGCAAAAGTTAGGGCACAAACATGGGCGAATCATCTCCTGCTTTTGCGTCGTCTCTGGATCAAGGCAACCAACAATATGTGCTTGTAAGTTCTTGGAGGAAACATGACCAGATGTCTACCATCAACAAGGAGGTGGATGTGTGCTCGTGGGTGGGAAGTAATTGATTGTAATGGTATGCTCTTTCATGAACAAAAGTATCCCTCCTCTAATCTATATCTGACCACATAAAATGTTGTACCAACCATTCTTCTACGTTCTTGTCGTTCCTCCTTCAAAATGTAACCTTGGCCCCAAGAACAAGTATAGCCTCAGTCACGGGTTGAACAACACTGTAGTCAAACACATCTCACCTTGCTGGCCTTGGACACAAATGGTTCCCACTCCTACCGCTAGTGACTCGCCCAAACATGTTCTTGCTACTGAAGGGAAGGTTGGATGTTACAGTCTTTAGAAAGAGACTCATACGAGCACATATTGTGTGCAACTTCCATGTCAAGAATCCAACCAAGTCCCTTCGATGCTCATTCCATCATTGTACTATTGTGTCCCATGTTGGTGCATCTATCTACGTAGAAACTTCTTGACCAAGCTGAGTTCCGAGATACTGTCACACGGGGCGAAGGTGAAACTTAATGGAGAGTCAACGCAAGACTTGCAGCCTACAACAAAAGACTTTTGAAGCGATCAGACCTGTTAGATCCATAGTGAAGCTCCTTTATACCCCCAATCACATCTGGATCAGGAGTTTTCTTTTTTCACTTTTGTCTAATGGGTGTTGATAATGTGACTGAAAATTTTCAGGTTGGAGGAGAGTGAAGATCAACCATTTGTCCTTGCAAGCAAAAACTAACACCACCCATTGAGAGGACCCTTCGGTTGCACTTGTGGGTATCCCACCATCACGTTGTAGCTCTGCACTCGCATTCACACTTCCTTTTTTTTCTTGATCCTTTTCACTATCCCTCGCAACTTTGTCGATGCATGCAGGTTTTATTTGCACTTCTTTCTGTCTAGTTTTCTAGGTCCTATTTTCAAGGTCCTCCCCCCTCGTGGTGGTTAAGTTTTCCTTCATTGCTCCTTCTTCGTTCACCCCCTCTTTGTTCGTGACTTGCATTTTTCCGTCACCACTTTCTCTTGCTCCTTGTGTTCACGCATTGCCTTTTTCCTTTGTCCTTTTTCTTTACGTTAATATCTACTCGAACACTCTATTGGCCGTGTGCTTTGCTAAAGAAAGGTACAAGAAGCAAAAAAAAATCAAGCTCACTATGGCTAACCGTGGAAAGGAGCCACTCATTGGGATCCACACAAGACTGAGATGAAGACGTCATGGATCACAAAGGATGAACCTCTCCACATGCATAATCCACCAAAATGAAACATTCTTTACAACATTGCTAGTATATTGTGTTACACTTGTACTCGTGAAAATTGATGACTTTGGACATCCAAGGTGAACGAACAATGCTCAACTGCGTACCGAGGATAAAATCTTAGAATTTCAAGAATACACAGCGTTTTCCTTGCTCTCAACACTACAGTAGATTCTGAGCTTTTTAAACCTACTCGTGTGTCTAAACGCGGCATATAGTCCTTCGTGGAAAGACATGGGATTGAAACTAAAAAACACGGGTCAACTACAAACATCAAATGTAGCGGGAGGGCCGGTTCGGCCCTCCCTCCTCGCTGAAGCGAGGGGTGGTTGCGCACCACCCCTCGCGTCAGCGAGGGCTGGCCGACGGCCAGCACTTCGCTGGCCGCCCGCCAGCTGGCTGCTGCCCGGCTGGACGGCCGTCGGCCGGCCAAGTAACCGGTTTGCCACCAGCCGGCCAGCCGCCAGCCGCCGATCGTGACCTCAGCCCGATCGGCAGCTGAGGGGCCACGAGGGCCTCGAGGGCGAGGCCTCGTGCCCTCGTGCCCTCGTGCCCTCGCCCCCCCCTGGCCCTCCTTGCAAGCGAGCAAGCAAGGACAGGGAATAGGGGGAGCGAGGCTGAGAGCAAGGACGGAGGGGAGTGCACGAGAGGAGTCGGCACGAAATCGCCGATTGTACCTCGCACGCGACAATTTCGCACTGACGTGTAAATAACAAAACTCAAGTTTGTTTAAGACGGACTTCGAGTTTCAAAATCAGAAAACTCATGCGAACGCACGAGTTCGAGGTAAAAACCCCCGGTTTGGGTCCCAAAACCAGGAGTAGGCTAAAAACGGAAATGGGCCTCCGGAGACTTGAAACATTCGAGTCTCCCTGCTCTGGGTCGTTGATGACGATTGCCCCTCAGTCCTGCAAAGGGGGTATACCCATGACGCGGACTGAGATCGCCATTCTATGAACTCCGACGACGACTTTAGAGCAAGAGCTGGAGACACGACCAGTTACAGTGGTTCTCAGAGTCAGACGACCCCCGTGACTAAGGGTTCGACGAAAACGGCGGCTACACCATATAAAAAATGCCACAGGCAACTGCAATCAACAACAGAAAACTAGAAGGGACTACGGCATCTACACTTCACGGATTGAGACGCCATAAAGTGTGTTGGAGAGTTTGAAAAGAGCTCTGCTTGGTGGAGCCTCTTTCCTCGAGTCTCTAATCACTTCCAGACGGAAAGGGAGATTTTTGTGGGACGGGATGGGAAGATCCTACCTCCAAAAACCACCAAATCTTCCTCATTTTCAAGGCTCCTTCAAAACTCCTTCGTCCAAAAATTGGGACAGCACCCCTTCTCAAGCGTAGGGACTCTCACGGCCTGAGAGTACCGTAAAAAGGAGGGTGACACCTTGAAGGTTTTTTACGGCTCACCAACACCGCCGGCTCAAGGAAGACACCGCCCAAGAACGTGATAGGCGTCAAGGAGCGTGAAGAGAAGACCAAGGAAGATAAGAAGATGAGAGGAAGACAAAAAGTTGGAAGGAGAGTGAAGGACTTGCTAGGAATTGTTAGGATTCATATTTTTCACTCCTTCCTCTTCTTTTGTGAGCGGCACTCCCAGTCCTTGTCATTCCATTGTCTTGTAATTTTCTGTTTTCCTAGATTCTAGTCACTACCATTTGCTGTGAGTCACGGCTTAGGAAGAATAGTGTCAAAGTCCATGCCCTTGTGACGACGTGGCAGCCTAAGAGAATAGAAAGTAAATTTATAATTTCCTCACCGATCGTGAGAGCAATATTTTAGGAGGCGATTCCTCCTCAAAGTTGAAGGGTTATCCTCACAACAATCCTCACGTGCTAATTGCATGAGCGATGAGATGGAAAGTGCCGGACCGTCTAAGACCAACAAGGGCAAGGTGGTTATAGCCTCACCATACGCCCTCGGCGGACTTCAGATATTGGGAGCCGCCGCCGCAAGCACGGTTACCAAACCAAAGGTAACCGTGCCGCCAAAGGTAACCGGCACAAACCTTGGTGACACTGAGAAGCGTGCAGAAGCCAAAGAAGTGCTCAACGAGCACATTAACGCACACATGGGCGACCCCCACACGACGGACGATGCGCTCAAGGAGGACCACCTGTCCGTGGATCCCGACGAAGAGCACAACGCCGACGATGGTGAAGGTGATGAGGATCGCAATCATTCTCATCGTTGTACGACAAACTCAAGTCAATCGCTCAAGAAGGGCAAGAAGCTCATCGAACAGCCCGAAGCTGCCAACAGCAGCGAGGCTGCCGAGAGCAACAAAGGAGCCGAAAGTAGCCATGTAGGAAGTTCCCGCGAGAACGAGCCGGACGACATTGCCGCGAAGACAATTCACGATGACCGCCGCAGGCTTGCTGAGTTTGTTGCTGAGGCGGCGAGCCGACTCAAGATCACCACCGATGGTGGAAGTACGGCACCACTCGGAGGAGTGGGGGCAGACCCCCCTTCCTACGATGTGGCCGCAATGGGGCAGGACAGTGCCCACTCAAGCGTTGTCGCTGACGACAGTCTTCTCTAAAAGGTAGGATTCCTTGGAGGCGTGTACGCAAACCGTACCCTCCTATAGTGGGTAAAGGTGCACGGACAATGTGAGGCCTTGGTAGCTATCGCCGTTGCTCTGGCGACATCAGAGATCAAGTTCACGTTTGCCAACATGCTGGTCCAAATCGGGCAGAGCATCACAGACCTCGACCGTGGTCGCCAACTACATCTCTTAGCCGGTCATGAGGCAAGTCGCCGATGCGAAGACCTCGACAAGGCTTTGCAGAGCGTGACTCAGGTGCAGATGCAGCAGCAAGCGCAGCATGCCGCAACTGCATACCCTACTGATCTTTGATTTCGATGATAATCATGTTTTTGTCTGGTTTGATTGAACGAGTTTTTTTCTACGAATTAGTTAAGTACCACCTAAATGATTATGTTTGGCCTACAAGTCGGACTTTTTATGTCCGTCCATGGACATGGTACAAATTAATTCTGGTCTCACGGTGTGCTTGAATGAAATCAAGGAACATGTGCTTGAACAAAATCAAGGAACACCAGGTGGCCGGTTCGGCACCAAGCACAGCAACGCACGACAGGCACAGTGTGACAAACGCACGTTGTCACGGTTATATGGACTTCAATAAATGTAGTGAAAGTCAGTTTAAGAGAAAAAACATTTTTCTCAGTCACACCCCCATCTAAACACCAACATCTTCCTCTTCCACCTCGTCACTAGCAAAGAGAAGTTTCCTGGCAAGGGGAGCAGCCTATCGCTGAAAGCATGACGTGAACACGCGTGGGAAGTTGGCCTTGGCCCATGCACTCTTCACAATCTCTTCACTGCGCATGTACTGCCATGCAGCATGGAACCATCCGCACGCTGCTTCTCTCCGTAGGCTCATGCCTACGGTGGTGGGGAGGCCGTCGCGAGTGCGTTTTGTACCCCATACAGCATAGATTTCCTCGATTTTGTTTTTCAGCGGCCGCATGATGCCGACATCGCATGGCTGTGCCTTTGAGGTACAGCTGGGGGGGATGTAGCAGATGCGCATGTAGGGAAAATTGTTGGACAACCATTCCTGGAATGCAGCACAAGCACGCGGGCACCATGCATCAAGGATGAGAAGGAGGTCTGCCTCTCCTGGCTGCACGTTGAGCTCTTCGCACATGCGGGTGTAGTACGAGAGGACAATGCCCCGGACCCACTCGCGTGTGGTTTCACCGTTTGCCCAATGGTTGGGCGTGTACGTCAACAGTGCTCCATCGTCCTGCAGCATGCGTGCATTCGGCCCATGCGGCACGCTCCGCTTTGATTTTCCGCCAAAGATGAGTTGGAGAGGCGGCATCTCTCTGGTCATGGAGCACGTGTCAAGTGCAGTAATCTGTCGCTTGTCCTCTAGCCCAAGAATGCCCACGTCCTTGCTTCCGATTGGTGTGTATGTGTGGTCGGCGGAGGGCATGAGTTGTATGCCCATATGGTCTGCGTTGAGAACGAAGAATGGCTTTATTTTGTACAACATCACCATGATCGCCGCACGCTGATGAAAGGTAAGGACGCGTTCCTCCCAGTTAGCAGGCAGCTTCTGTGTTGTTGTCGTTCCACAACGCCACGACCACCCTAGATCACGATGGACAAACTTTCGGACCCATGGACGCTCGAAAGCACGTGATCCAAGGGTTAGCAACACATCTGGAGCGAGACGACCGACGACATCTCAGACATCCTTGCATATCATCTTGCTATTGAGCGCACTGCCGGCGTTGCGAGCATCCACCAAAACGTTTTTTATTTCTGCTACAACGTCCGGAGGTGTGGCGAGCCAGGCCTTTTTCCCGCCACTGCCATGCTTGCGCTTTCTCTTCGACGTGAGAGGAGTGGCTGGTGCAGTCCGCAGATTTGCGACGACAGCATCCTTGTACTGGGGCCTCAAAAACAGGATCCCTGGCTCAAACCACCCGGCCACGGTGGACACTGCAAGACGGGCGTAAACACAGTGTCCATCGGGGGTACGAAAAGTCTTCTGGAGGTGTTTGACTGCTGCGTATGCCATTTTTTTTTCCTTCATGGCCTAGTAGATGGTTTGGAAGTGCCCTAAATCAAACCAGTCACAATATGGTCCCCTTCTGCTGCTGGTGGAGCTGCCGCTAGCATTGCCGCTGTTGGTTGATGTTGTGCGGTTGGAAATAGTGAGTGCCATGCACTCACTGTCGGTGCTTTCACCAGCTCCTTGCTTGCTGCCGCTGTCGCTGCTGTCGCTGTCAGTGTCGCTGTCGTTGCTGTCGCTGTCGTTGTCGCTAACGCTACTATCGCTGCTGTTGGAAACAGAAACCACATCGCTGTCGTATGCATCGCGACGTGTGAAACTGGAGCTGCCCTCGTTGATTTGCAGTACTCCTCAGCGACGCGCGTGACCGGTGGCGCACGGGGGAGTTCCTCCTCTACGACCTTTGCCTTTCCCTTCTCCTCGTAGGTGGGACGGCGACAGGGGGTCCCGGTTGACGCCAAGTTCTCGCGGGTGTCCTCCATGCCGTTCGTCTGAGGGATGGGATTATCGGTGGCAGCGGGCTGTTCGGCTGCACGATGCAACTGCTCCATGCGCATGCGTAGGCCGGCAGCTTCATGGTCACGCGAACAGCCCATACCGTCGTCAAGAGTACGGTTTGTAGCGTTGACCGGAGCACAGACCACCAACGGGATGCCACTTGGCAGCGACAAGGGGGACACCATGGACGACAAGACATCATCGTAGGTTGACATGAAGCCATTGGGTGCGGACTGTGGTGCTTCGGTGTCGTCAGAGGCGAGGACACGGACTTTCCGCGGGCGACCAACAGGCCTCCGGGGAGGTGGCGGACGAGTAGGTGGCCCATGGTGGACAGCGCTGGAAAGTCTTCAGACACGTTCCTCCGGAGAAACATTTTGTAGGAAGCGATCCATAGTGGTGGGAGTTGAATTTGACAAGTGACAAGTGGCACTTGTACGATGAAGACTGGATACCGGTACTATCCTTTATGGACGAAAAGAGACTAGCCGCATCAAGACTCACGTTCCAGTTGGCTGACAGCGCCCACGTCGAATTTTGGATGTTCAAATCTCCCTGTGTTGCGTGCTGGTGTATCCATCATGCGAATCTAGTTCTTGGCCACAGTTTGTCCAAAATGAGTGGACTGAGGAACGGCTGCGACGCGATCGCGGCTCCGCAAAACCAGGGTGCACGCGCACACCGTTGAAGTTCTTGGTCGGCAGAGCTCGAACCGTTTCGTCGACGAAACCAAAGATGAGGCTTTTCGTTGAACGAAAGTTAACGTTCCACTTCCAATATTCTTTTGCCAAACAACCTGAACGAAATCATGGAACACATAAACATCAATTTAAAAAAAAAACGAAATCAAAGATTAGTATGGTATGCCACAACCGATGGCAGCAACGACTTGCCTACCTCAACGACTTCAAGGCCGGTCACGAATACGTCCTTCCTCCACAGTGTAGAGATTTACCGGAAGGGTGTGAAGCTGACCGATTGGCTGAACCGCATGGAGCACGTCCTACGCATTCACGAGGCTCCATTCACTCAGTGGGGTGACCTTGCCACGATGCGACTTCAAGACAAGCCTTCAAGTATGTGGTCAAGGAGTGGAGTACGTAGAGGTCTCACCTTAAGTGGCAGCCCATGCCGTCGGAAGCCTTCTGTGTAATCATGCGTAAAACGTGTATCCAGCGTGAGGAGGCGCAGTGCGCCTTCCACAAGATCAAGGAATTCAGGCAGCTGGGTAACTCACTTCAAGCCTACTTGAGCGAGTTTACCACGCTTGTGGAGGAAGTCGAAAGCTTCACCGAGAACGACGGTACCAAGACCTTCAAGCACTGAGAATTCTTGCTATTGCAGTACTTGCGCAATGGTCTTGCAAGTGAGAAGCTGAAGGACAAGACCACCACAATCGCAATGCACTAAGCTTGGACAAGCTAGAGGGCATTGTGAGACTACATGAGTAAAGTGTATTTGGCAAACCCGAATAACTACTTGGATGTACGGCAGAACGTGTGTGTACAGCAAGACCGCGATGCACGCATGGATGCTGTAAGGGTTAGAGGGACAGCTGGACAGTAGGACGGGGTCAAGGGCAAGTAGCTGGCAAATCCCTTAGCCAAGAAGACTGGTGGGAACAAGCCCCCCAACCACAAGCGTGGTCGCGACAATGACAAGCTGCAAGTGGCGCGCGAGCGTCGTAACACGGCCTTCCGCGAGGGACTGTACAACAACTGCATGTAGCCCGGACACTTTAGGGGTTAGTGCCCTTAGGCTGCCGGAGGTGGACAAGAGGCCGCGACGTTAGCCGCAGCAGCAGCACCTTGTGGGGAGGGTGTAACATGACGTCGTGGACAGGGCTGTGGACAGGGTTGCGGTCGCGGCAATGGGCCCAGCCGTGGTAGCGGACAAGGCCGAGGAAGCAGGTTTTCCACACCCCTGAGTGATGTTAGTGGGGACCACTTAGAGGTGAAGCTGGATCACGAGTGTGGGTTCATGTTTTCAGGCAAGGATGTTAAACAAAATGAGTTTTTTACGAGTTCAAATTTCTCTGTTGTTTTCTCCGCTCTCATTGAACCTCATTCTGCACTTGTTGATCGACATTGTCCACTAGATATTGCGACATCGAACGAGTTGCATGACCGAACCTGCTTAGTGGTGGCAACATAGACCACTATACAATAACTGTGTAACACAGTGATTGACGCCCTCAAAGCGATGAGTTCAATCACGTTCACGGTACCTTTAGTCGAAGGTTTCGACCCAATGAAATTTAAAGATTGGAAGGTGCTAGTCAAATGCACACGTGCCCGCAAGATGTGGACCCGATTAGGTGAATCATGTGAGTTGCGGCGTCCGCCGTCTAGATTCAGTGTTTATCACAAACTTGGCTTGTCATCGTCGAGCCTCTTTGTTCGAATGAGTGGAGGCAACATGACGATGTAGTTTAAAGGACACCTAGCTGGTACTTTCGTAAACGTACTTGCTGACACTGGAGGAGATGAGTCCTTTGTTAGTCTTGGATTTACCCCACAGGTTTGCTTGAAGTATGAGCCATCAAATGGCACAGTTGTCGTCGGTGACAACCATACGGTACCCGTGATCGGTACTTGTAAAGCAAGAAATTGTATTCAAGGTTACACACAGAGTGTCTCATTGAAGGTACTCAACCTTCTTGACCCATTTGACGTGGTACTAGGCGATCCCTGGCTCTGTGAAAACAAGGCTCTAATTTGCTTTGAATCAAAGCGTTTGATCCTCCGAAAAGGACAGCTTCGCTTTACGTTGATTTCGAGTATGGTATCATCACCAACCCAACTCAAAGTCCATGCCATCTTGTCTTCGATGCAGGTCAAGAGACGTATTCAACAAGGTTGTCAATACTTCTTGACTCAGCTACAAAAAGTGGAGGACGATGTTAAGGAAGCCACAAGAGATCAGATCTTTATTGGCGGTGTTCAGGGATGTATTCCAAGACCCAGCGCCTGGGCTTCCACCAGAAAGACACATGGGCCACACGATTCTGCTGCAACCAGAGGCGACTCCTCCGTTCAGACCTAAGTATCACCTTAGAAGAGCAGAAAGGCGAGAGGCCGAACGCCAAATCAAAAAGTACCTTGCAAAAGGATGGATGGAGCTAAGTAGCTCACCGTATAGTGCCCCGAACCTTTTTGTGAACAAAAAAGATGGTGGTTTACGCATGTGTGTGGATAACCGGGTGTTGAACAAGCTGGCAGTGAAAAATCGACTCCCTTTACCACGGATTGAGGACCTTCTTTACCAACTCTTAGGGGTAAAGGTATTTTTGTCCTTGGATTTTCTCAAAGGTACCACCAAATCTGCATCACGGAAGATGATGTGTCCAAAGTTGCATTTTGAATGCACATGGGACACTATCGGTTTCGAGTGTTATGCTTTGGGCTTACAAATGCCCCGGTAACTTTCCAAGTATAAAAGAACTGAACGTTTGCCAAGCAACTCAGTTAATTTTTCTTGGTTTACATCTTGGTTTTCTCCAAATCAATGGAAGAGCACATGTAACATCTGCGTGAAGTCCTCGCAATCCTTCGGCAACATAAGTCATATGCAAAAGTGAGCAAGTGCAAGTTTGCACAAGATGAACTCGAATACCTTGGACACATCGTCGGCAAGGATGGCATCCGTGTCGACCCACGAAAGGTCCAAGCCTCTGTAGACTAGCCATGCGAGGAAAATGTTGGGCAAATTCGGTCTTTCCTTGGTCTTACAAACTACTTTTGACGGTTTTTGCAAGGGTATTCGACCCTGGTAGCACCGCTAACCAGGCTCACGCAAAAAGACATGCACTAGGAATTGACATCTGACTACAAGAACGCTTTTCTCAAATTCGAAGAGCTGTTATCCATAGCGCCCATCCTAGCCCTTCAAGAACCATCGCAACTGTGGGAGGTTCGATGTGATGCGTCGGTAGTAGGACTCAGAGCCGTCCTCTAGTTGCGTATGAGAGCCGGAAGCACATCCCCGCGGAAACGCGGTAAACGACTAGGGATCAAGAGCTCCTTGCAATAGTACACGCTTTCAAGATGTGCCGTTGCTACCTCAAGGGTTCTGAAGGGGGTGTGACAGTTGTGACCAACCATCACCCATTGGTGTTTTTCCAAATGCAGCCGAACCTGTCAAGACGACAGGCGCATTGGAGCAAATACCTGAGCAAATTCCCGTTCACATGGGAATATCGGCCAGGTTGCATCAATGTGGCAGCTCCACTAAGCCAACAACCATTAGAAATTAAAGCAACCGCCGAGGTCGGTGGGTAGTTTATGGCCATTGCAACAGCAACAGTACAAACACCAGATCCCCCTACACCTCTACAGCGACCACCACGATAGACTATCCATTTCAACGGTTTTGTAAACGAAATCCGGATGGGATATGATGTGGATTCTTGGTTTCAAGACTCTCAAAATCTGGATAAGTATGGATTGGTGGAGGCCGCAATAATGTTTTGGCAAGAGAATGATTTGTTGTGCCGAACTCGGGAGACCCTTCGAGCAAATGTTCACTCTCAGCTCCATGACCCGCCAGTCGCAAGTCATGTGGGACCTCAAAAGACCGGACAGGCACTCTCGGATCACTACTGGTGGCTAGGATGGAGTGTTGATGTCCGCAAGTATTGCATGACATGCGAACCATGTCTTCGGAATAAGGCTAGTAACAAGAAACATGTTGGACTTCTCCAACAACTTCCTATTCCTGGGACTCCATGAAGTGCATCAGCATGGACATCATTACTGATCTTCCGAATACGTCCCGTGGCCACGATGCAATACCAGTTATTGTGGAACTTCGAACGAAGATAACACACTTCATTCCTACAACCACCAACGTGAACGCAGAGGAGACCACTTGTCTCTTTTTTCGGGGAGTTCTAAAGTACCACGGCTTGCCATTGCGTATTATCTTCAATCGAGATCAAAACGTTCTAGCAAAAGATGCACGAGTACTTCACTGGTGAGTCGCAAATGTCGACAGCGTTTCACCCTCAAGCTGATGGACAAACAGAGCACATGAACCGCACTTTGGAGCAAATGCTCCGCATGTATGTGGACCCTGCCATGCATGACTGTGACAAATTCCTAGAACTGGCGGAGTTTGCGGTGAATACCTCGGTCAACGAGTCTACATAATCTTCACTGTTAGTAAAAAGTGGGAGTACATGAGGACATGTTCCTTTTTCTCAAGCCTTTGCCAAGCGCATAGACTCCTTGTTACAGGAGGCGAAGGGTCACCTTCAAGATGCTCTGCAACAAAAAAAGGCATATGCCGACAAAAGTCGCCATGAGGTCCCGTTTGACATTAGTGACAAAGTGCTTCTTAGCACTAAGAATGTTCGGCTAAAGTCGTCAGGGGCATGAAAACTTCTACCAAAGTGGATTGGGCTTTTTCCCATCGTTGCACGCATTGGGCATGTGGCATACCGATTGATGCTTCCGTCGGGTATGAAGATACATGATGTGTTTCATGTGAGTCTGTTGTCTCCATGCATGGCAGAGGGAACCGTTCAGCCGCCACCGGCAGTCCTTGCTACCGATGGCCAATATAAGGTTCTTCGCCTACTCAAACACCGAGAGCGTACTCATCTGTTGCGACTTGTTAGGGAATACCCCGTTCATTGGGCTAGCTGTGGACCTGAACATAACTCATGGGAGCCCAAATCACGGTTGCCCACTGAGGTGGTTAGCGAGTATTGAAGCGAGCTGGCAGCTCCCGCGGATCAACGCGTGTCAGGGGGCACCACCTAAACGTGGAAAAAGTGAACAACATTTGCAATGAAGCATTCGTGGACTGCAACCATAAGAGGTTGGGGACGTCCAACATGGTTGTCGTGCGGACACTCTAGCCTAAAGGGGGGAGGCTGCTAGCCGTGCAGGCCGAAAAGCTGCAGCTCAGGTCCAAGTGCCATGCACGTGTTCATGTTTAGTTGTTGATTGAAATCATTAGTTTTCGTTTACAATGTTTATGACTCACTAACAGATAACCCTGGTCGTAGTTCATGACCCAAGACAGTTCATAATAAGAGGGGAGGGATGTAGAGGGAGGGTCGGTTCGGCCCTCCCTCCTTGCTGAAGTGAGGGGTGGTTGTGCACCACCCCTCACGTTAGCAAAGGCTGGCCGACGGGCAGCACTTCGCTGGCCGCCGGCCAGCTGGCTGCCAGCCGGCTGGAGTGCCGACGGCCGGCCAAGTGACCGGCCGCCCACCAGCCGGCTAGCCGCCAGCCGCCGATCGTGGCCTCAGCCCGATCGGCGGCTAAGGGGTCACAAGGGCCTCGAGGGTGAGGCATCGTGGCCTCGTGCCCTCGCCCCCCCCTCTCCCTCCTTGCAAGCAAGCAAGCAAGCAAGCAAGCAAGCAAGGACGGGGGATAGGGGGAGCAAGCTTGAGAACGAGGAGCAAGGGGAGTATACGAGAGGAGTCGGCACGAAATCGCCGATCGTGCCTCGCACACGACGATTTCGCGTCGACGTGTCAAAAACAAAACTCGAGTTTGTTTAGGGCAAACTATGAGTCTTGAAATCGGATAACTCTTGGAAATGCACGAGTTCGAGGTTTTGGGTAAAAAAACCAGGGGTAAGGCTGAAAATGGAAATGGGCCTCCGGAGACTCAAAATGTTTGAGTCTCGCTACTCTAGGTTGTTGATGACGATTTCCCCTCAGTCCCGCGAAGGGGATAATCCCATGACACGGACCGAGAACGCCATTATGCGAACTCCGACGACGACTTCAGAGCAAGAGCTAGGGACACGACCCGTTACATCAAGTACAAACTTCAATAGTTCTCACCTCAACAGTCTTCACTCATCACCCAATAGCCCATATCCTATCACCTTGCTCTAATACCACGGGAGGGCTATCTACTTCTCATGATATCCCGTAGGCTCCAGACACTTTCTCTCTGTCTCTCGCATTAGCTACAACCGGTCATGAGCAGTATCACGTCCATGAAGTGCATATCATTGTACATAAACACAAAGCCACTTCCTATACTTTGTCACACATCCCAAGTACATGAGGAGCAATGCCAGTTTGTAGGCCTCGCTTTATAATACAAGAGGGGAAACGAAAAATGAGGTTAGAGTCACCTGAGTAGGATTGTGCTTCTAGGGCCACAGTCACCCCCGTGTGCGAGTGGCCATGGGACAACCTGCATAGACACACACTAACACTGTGATGTCTTCGAGATAGGAAAAAACTGTCAATGCCAGCAATGTCATGCAAGAAATGAGACAAGTCAAGAGAGTTGGGGGCATAACTCATGTATTCGCAGGATTTCATGACGTTTTACAAGGATCCAGGTTTTGTGTTTTCCTAACAATACCAATGACTTTGAACCAATTTCCACACCGAGGTTGCCAAATTAGTACTTGTTGCTTGCAACGGAAAGGTTTAACGCTTGCAGTGTTTACAACTATATGCCATGTTAGAAGTCCAAAATCATGGAGCAACATCAATATCTTTTAGCTCGTGCAAGAGGTGTTGCTTGGGGTTACAATCAGACGGGGTGAGGCATGTTCGACACCTCTTACAAGATGATGAGGTATTGTACGTTAGTGCTCCGCCAAAACCATGAGCTGTGAAGATAAGCTCGCTAGTAAAGTATCTCGCTATTGGATTCAATTCGGTTCTAGGATGGCAAAACGTCCTTGAAACATGGATATGATCACACGTCAACAAAGATTTCCACGTCCACGTAGTCCATGCAAGAAAAGCATACTCATTCAAGCACATGATGATGCTGAAGTTATGAGTGTTTAGAACTTTACTCTTGTGCTAGTGAAAAAAAGCCACTATGCACCAATCACGTTAGATCACAGTGGTCCCCTGTCATCGTATTATATTTGACGACAATGTGATACATCCTCTTTTAAGTGAAAACAAAACATAAAACATGTATCAACCGTGTAGTACCATTAATACCTCCGTGTGTGGGAGGGGGGGGGAATAAACATTTCTACCATCCTGAGAAAAGCCGTCCACCGGCATAGATGTGTGTGAGCATTGTAAGGTATGCGCTGTCAATACGAGCAGTTCTATATCGACCAAAACTACCATAAATCCCCAAAAAATGAGTTTGAGATACGTCGCGATGCCTTCTAAGGGTGGATGAGGGTGAAAAGTCCTCTTGTGTTTAGTGAAAAGCTTCTATAATCCACGATTACGTGGCCTGTTGAATTCTCGCACGAAGCCACTTACATTTGAGTTCCAAGTGTTGAGGAGGGTTGATTTAGGGATTTGACCACTCAAAACTGGGGTCAATGCCTCAAAGTAGTTGTACCCATGTGGAGGGTCTTTCACGGATGAACAATGAACATGAAGTCCACGACTGCGGTCGCCTGGAAACATCAGCATTGAATCCCTTCATTGCAACACAATTAATTGAATTGCGTCGCATCCATGGTTTTTTATGCCTAAAGAGCAACAGTCGTTTCCGCATATTTCCAGTTATTGCCGCAATGCTCCATGCCTCGTATTCCAATGCTTATACAACGATGCATTTCCCGACCAAGAATGGTGAATTTCTAATTCACGGTGAGGTATCATTTCCTCGCATGTATTTGACCAAGGAATGAGAGAGATACATGTAGTTATGTGGTGATTTGAGCACATGGCACCAAATGAACACGGTATCCGTGACAAGAGTAAATAAATAAAAGAGGTTTTACTTGGATTCTCCAACGATCATGGAAACAAGCATTTCTTGATTTTTGTCACATTTTGCTTTGGGTTTTATGGGACAGACAGGGCGTGGGTGGCCACACGGCAGTCAAATCCTTAGAGGATTCAAAAGCTGTGAATTCCAGGAAATTGTGTGCCATAGAAACTCGCAATCACTGCCATGTTGTACCAGACCACCCCTTTCTTTCTTGAAAGTACATTGAATTTTCTCATAAGGTGCCCATTATGACCACCTCCCTACAATCAAATGCTGCTATCTGATGAGTCGCAAAAACAGTTTTGTCCCCCCCACGGCGACAATTGTCATCTGCGAGGACACGAAGCTTGTCTTTTGCGTTGTCCCAACTTCAGTAGAGAAACTTACATGGAGATGGTAAGATGTGGTTTATTTGGCACGGTAAATGTGATCTTCCCTTCGTTTCTTCACATTGGCATGGTCCTCAAAGTCACGACATACTCTAGTATTATTTTTGGTTTTTAAGATGGTCCAGGCATAAAACTCCTCCCACCGGGCTCCCTTTCGGAAGCTGCTACTTTGGCGACTCACATACTGTAGCCATGCTATGTTGCAGCTTAAACATGTTTGGACCAATTTAGTGCACAATGGCATGGTTGGATTTACCATGGAAGTTCCTTTAGTTCGGGGACAGGGTACAGGCTCCTTTTTGAGTGGTCGCGAAGCCGGGCGATATGCTCGCAAGTCATGGCGAGTTACAATCCCTCGTTGATTTTGTAGAGCATGGTTGCGACCTCAACTTTTTGGATGGTCCATTCATAGAAATTCCGTGAGTTACTGGACTTTGAGCGTGCCCCATCCCGAATTGAAGTAGAAGACATACCGGGCAATGTTGTGATGCACAAGTACCCTTCTATGAGAACATACTTTCATTTGACATTCGTTTGTGTGTATTTTCACTATGAAATGATGCAATTTGTGATTCCATGTCATATATGTTTCCCAAGTGGTGTTGGAATGACAAGGGTATGCCCGATTTCAACATTTTACACACACGTATTTGGGTTTGATAAACTTTGTTGCACACTTGTCCCCAAAAAAAACTTACGTAACGTTTTATGCATGACACCTGAGAGTTTTTCACAAGTACTCCACAAGTACTCAGAGGTGTGAGAGGTATTGTTTCGCCTGGGTATCAGAGTTTGGAATGTATGCGTGGTGTTAGCAACTCCATGGTGGGCTGTGACCACGCTTTATAGAAATCTTCCATTCTGGACGTCGTTCAGTACCTGAAGAATCTGAATCATGTGTGCTTGAGGCCCTGGTAATTTTCAAACCAGGATTGTTCTGAACTGCGTGTTTCGACGGTCAACTTAGAGTCGAGGTAGGCTACGACGCACGACGAAATTGTACGACAGTTTTGCATATCTTGTCTGTATTTTGGCGCTGCAATCATTCTCTCGCTGCATCCTGATGTTCTCGATGGGGTTTGATGTTCGGATTGTCAGTGACACGCGTGTGGCTCCAAAAGTGAGCGTGCCGATGAAAGTCATCGCGATCAAATGCACTCGTGACTCTCGGGGCCAATGAGGCTCCGCGCGAGGCCATGTCAGCATTTACATCCACTCTTTCGGTTGGAGATCTATCCTCTTGTCGTCCACATGGCGGCATCACGGAAGGACTGGGGATTCGGCTCCTCACATCGCCTGGCCGCGCACCCAGTCCCTCCCGGCAACGAGCGTCGGGGACTTCGCAGCAATGGATGATATCAGTTCTGTGAGCACTACCGGACGATGTCCCAGGCGAGTGACGAATCCGCAGCTACCAACTTTTGCTGCTTACTCACCTCTCAGGGTCCCCCGCCTATCCTTTCAGCATGGCCGCCGCTTCCCTCCTCCGTTCCCAGCTCCTGGGCCAGTCCCTCGCCGCCCAGGTGTCCCCTGTCGAGGCAGTGCGCAGCGGCAGCGTGCAGACTGTGGCCCTCTTCGGCAAGAAGGCGGCTGCACCCAAGAAGGCAAAGAAGGTGTCTTCTGAGGATGACGAGCTTGCAAAGTGGTACGGCCCAGACAGGAGGATCTACCTGCCCGAGGGTCTCCTCGAGCGCTCCGACGTGCCCGAGTACCTGAACGGCGAGGTTGCTGGCGACTACGGGTACGACCCCCTGGGCCTGAGCAAGAAGCCTGAGGATTTCGCTAAGTACCAGGCGAACGAGCTGATTCACGCCCGCTGGGCCATGCTTGGTGCCCTCGGCTTCGTCTTCCCCGAG
>SZWC01008254.1:89956-108489 GCA_023375785.1 Penium margaritaceum
GACCTGGACACACTGTACCCTGGCGGATCCTTCGACCCCCTGGGTCTGGCTGACGATCCCGACACCTTCGCCCTGTTGAAGGTGAAGGAGATCAAGAATGGTCGCCTTGCTATGTTCTCCATGCTCGGCTTCTTCATCCAGGCAGCTGTCACCAAGGAGGGCCCCATCGAGAACCTTGCTGCTCACCTGAGCGACCCCTTCGGCAACAACCTTCTCACTGTCATCGGCAATGCCTCAGAGAGGACTCCCACCTTGTAGACACAATGATTTGATTTTGCCTTGTTAACATATACGTTTTGCGGCAACAAAACACACTCAATTTCCATCTATATTCTTGTACTCCCAACAGGGTAACAGGGTAACGTATGATTTAATTGTGGGTACCGGTTCGCTGCCAATACAGTCGGGGCACAAAGTTCATCATGATGTTTCCCTATTAACAGAATTCGTGCTCAATTCCCCCGTCATCACTGCACACCTGCTGTCCCACAGGTCGTCACCGTTTTCCACGGCCGGAAAACACATCCCCATCATGCAGACAGGCTTTCAGTGCATAATGAAGTAGGGAGAGTGGTGAGCAAACAGGTGGAACTATCCTCGAAACCTGGGCCTTCTCTATAACTCCGGTTCCGAAACGCAGGAATTTAGAAACATAGGAATCACCTGGGCGTTCTCCCTTTCCCCCTACAAAGTGCAGACGCATACCTTCCCTGCAATAGGTGGTTTCCAGTATCCTCGAGGCTACTGCAGCCGACCCTCTGGTGGAGATAAGAGCCAAGCTCGGAGGCACACATGGTATGTTGAATACAGAAACTTAGTAAGTGTACTCTGATCAAATTGTTGGAACTGGCCCGCATTTCACATTGTGACAGACCAACTGACGGTGGTCGAGGGATTAATCCCACTGATGAGGGGTACTGAGAGTAACCAATGTACTTTTTCCTTAACAGGAATATCACTTTCTCCTTTAAAGCACCCGCATGAGCCAAACAATTGTTTTCCTAATGGTGGGGCCGAATTCTGTGCATACATGGCAGTTAGCCTCCATATCGCGCGCCGGATCACCTTACATCCCCCTTACATCATTTTCCTACCCAGAACCAAGCTCCTCCCACCAAAAGATTGCTCGCCTCCCTCTCCCCACCATGACAAATCACTGCTCTACTGAGAAAATGGTCCCAAGATACATAGTCTCCCTTAAACTGGAAAACACTCCTTCCCATCCTCCACCACCGGATCCTCTCCCACAAAGCTCGAGACGTTCTCTCTCGCATTCTCCTTCGCTCTATCCAGGTAAGAAGACGATATCACTTCCTACCCAATTCTGGAAACTGCCCCCGTTGTAACCAAGAGGAAACTATGCTACACTGCTTCTTTGGCTGCCCCCGCATCCTCCCTGGTACTCAATTATTGTCCTGAATCAACCGCACGTATTTCTCCGGCGTTAGTCTCCAAGACACCTCTCTCCTGTTCTATGTGCCACGAAGTAAGAAAAGC
Organism: Penium margaritaceum; assembly: GCA_023375785.1. NCBI lineage: Eukaryota > Viridiplantae > Streptophyta > Zygnematophyceae > Desmidiales > Peniaceae > Penium > Penium margaritaceum. The sequence goes on from SZWC01008254.1 coordinate 91,454, forward strand.
CGTCCCCTATGGGCCCTCTTTCTAGAGGGATCGGGGCCGCAACGACGGGTCCATGTGACCACTAGGAGTGTGCCATGAGAGCATTCTCTAGCTCTCTAGGTCGTGTGTGGGTGGTCAGCCTGATTGCTAGGCTGATTTCCTCCCTTGTGTGAGATTATGGACTCTAGTGTGTGAGCCTTAGCCTCCATGGCTAAGTGGTGTGGCTTGTGAGAGGCCTGACTTGTCCAAGCTCTAGCTCTATATGTACTCCATCATTTTGAGTGATTTAACAACCATTCTTCAGCACAAGTGATGCCCTTCCAGTCCCACATGCTCGCTGCTCCAAGGCTCCCTCTCTCCTCCAGATCCAACAGTGCCGCCATGGCCTCCTTGTACGACGTTGGCTCATCCGAGTGTGCTGCAAGTTCGACGTTCATCTGGTCTAGTTTCTGGAGCATCCAGAAATGCCCGCGCTCACCAGGCTTGTAGCGTACCCTGAGAGGGTACCTGCGACCTGATGCTGGAGCGTTAGCAGGCGGCTGGTGCGGTGTTGCTGGCACGATTGCTCCTGCTGATGGTGGTGCATCTTCTTCGTCTTCTTGTGCCGATGAGGCCGGTGTATCTGTTGCATCAGACATGGGAGAGTAGACTGGTTCTCACATTGTCAGAGTGGAGGAAGGATCAGGAGATACTGGGTCAGGAAGGATATCTGCTCCATTTACATCGTCAGCTGCTTCTTGTGCTGCCCCTTCACAGACAATGTTGGTGCCAATAACGTTGCTCTCACTGAAAACGAGATCCCTGGAGATGATGACGTGGCCTGTATCCCTCCTATAGAGGCGATACGCCTTACTTGCGACGTCGTAGCCAATCATCAGGATCTGTGCGCTCATCGCGTCCCATATCTACCGCTTCTCCTTCGGCATGTGTATGTGTGCCAAGCTGCCAAACGTGCGAAGATGACCCACGCTCGGCTTCTTGCCAAACCATGCATCATACGACGTCATCTGCTCCAACGCCTTGGTTGGACTGCGGTTCTTGATGTATACCGCAGTGCTCACTGTGTCGGCCTTAAAGTCGTAGGTGAGCCGAGCCGCGTGCAGCATGGACCGCGCCGACTCAATGATGGTGCGGTTGGCGCGGTCTGTTACGCCGTTCTGTTGCGGCCAGTATGGCGCGCAGCGCTGCGCCTTGATGCCTGCTACTGCGAGGTAGTCCTGAAACTCCTTGCTCAGGTACTCTCCACCGCGGTCACTACGCAACGCCTTGATTTTCTTGCCAGTCTGGTTCTCCACCATGGCCTTGAACTCCTTGAACGTGTCAAAGCACTCGTCCTTGGAGGAAAGGAAGTACACAGCACTGTAATGGCTGAAATCATCAGTGAAGGTGAGAAAATACCTAGAGCCTCCAAAGCTTTGGGTCTGCATCTGGCCACACAAATATGTGTGGACCAGCTCCAGCACCTCCTTCGAGCGCTCCCCTGTTCTTGAGAACGCCTCGCGATGCTGCTTCCCCTACAAATAGCCGATGCACAATTGCTGCTCAAAGTTAGAGATGGTGGGCAAATCACGCACCATCTACTTTGTTTGAAGTTGTTGCAAGGCGCGCATGCCGATGTGGCCGTAGCACACATGCCAGATTTCGCCATCTGTTGCCTGCACCACTGTTGCAAGACTCTGCTCGCGTGAGATCTTGGTCGCCCCCAGCAGGCGGTACATGTCGCCTTCCTTCACCGACCTGGCCAACTCCTCTCTGGCCTTGTTGAGGATGTAGCCATAGTCGTCGTCAAAGACGACTCGTAGTCCTGTGTTGGTGAGAGAGGACACTAAGAGAAGGTTGAACGCAGCATGAGGTACATAGAACACCCCATGGAACACTCCCACTTCAATGCCACGCGGGATCTCCAACCACATCTCCACAATCCCAATCCCCTCAGCATACACCCCTCGATCATCACCCTAAGCAATCGGACGAGGAGGAAATGAGAGTAGCTACGTAAACCATTCCTTGTTGTGCGTCAGGCTCTTACTACACCCAGAGTCCTTCTACCACGCCAAATCCGCCTTCTCCTTCTGCGACATGTCAGACTTTGCCATGAAGAGGCGGTCGCGCACCTCCTTTGCCACGTTCATGTTGCCAAAATGGCGTACGCCGCTCTGGTTCTCTTGCTGGTGGTGCTGCTACTGCTATTGCTGCTTACGTTGTTGTGACTGCTACTGCTGTTGCTGTGGAGATTGCTGCTTTTGCTGCTGCTACTGCTACTCCTTTTGGTCCCTCTTGAACTTGAAGCACTCCTTCTTATAGTGTCCCTCTTTCTGGCAATAGTGGCACTTGCACTTCTTCTTGCCTCTCTGCTTCCCGGAGTGCTGCTGTTGCTGGTTGCGTGAGCCCATGGCCATGAAAGCTACTTCACTGAAACTGCTGCTGCCATTGTGCTTTGCTGCATTGCGACGCAGTTCTTCCTACACGAGGTGCGTGCAGATGAAGTCTAGGTCGAGAGTCGGCTGGGACTCCAATGTCTCTCGCACCATGTCATAGCTTGTTGGGAGTTCCCTGAGCAAGAGAAGGATGAAGCGCGTGTCTTCCACAGGATTGCCGACCGCTTTCAGCTACTTCGACAGCTCCTTTGCCCTGTCCAAGTACGCCTCCATCCCTTCGCCACCTTGCATTTTCAGCGCCATCATCTTCTCCTCTAAAGGCATGAGGAATGTAGGATCCTTGCTCTCATGCTTCTTGCACAACGTGTCCCATCCCTCTTTTGCAGTAGCCTTGTCACTCACGTACTGAAGATGTGGGTTGGAGATGGTGTTGACAAACAGCCTGTAAGCCTGCATGTCCTTCTTCTTCCACTCCTCATATCCCGTCGCTGTAGTTGTAGATGATGGGGTAGTCATCTCAGAGCAGCAAGGAGACAATACTAGACAGAGAATGGACGGCGATAGAGGAGGACCTGAGAGAAAATCATTATTGGCAAACCAGTTTCGGCCTTGTGGGCCTTCATCAGTGCCGAATGACATTACAAACAGACTCCTACTACTGAAGTGCTGTACTCGTGTCCACTCAAGTCGCTCATTTTTCACAGGGTTTTGGGGACTACGCAACCAAGGAGGACCAAGTGGTTACGTTTGTAACCTAGAGGTCCATAGGTATGTGCGTATTTTTCTTGGCATTCTCCACGCCAAGAGAGGCCGGCCTGTGAACACTGTGGCTTTAAAATGCCTAAGTCGACGTGAAAAACGTCGTACATGTGACCCTAGGCATAACCTTTCAGTTCGTGGGTTTAGAAAGGTTTTTAGCACAAGGGGACGTGTCGTTGATGTTGGCCGGTCTTGAGAGTTCGGATGAAGCATCCGATTGATTTCCTGTTGGCGTTGAGGATGTCGAACCTGTGAGAAGATAGGCAGCAAAAATCTCTGAGGGTAGCCACGTGCTCGAAGTTGAGCAAAGAATTTCTTTTTGGTGTTTAAGAAATCCCTGGCGGAGGACGTTCGAATGAGGTAGCGTCGTAGTATAGAGAAGATGAAACCACGCAGACAGCTCCTGGTATGGTAACTGTGAAAGGGGAGGTAGAGGTACCTGTTCATTGGTTTCTGGTATGTTTTTACATCCAGAATATTGGAGGCCTCAAACTTCTCACCTTTACTGAGCGTGATGTCGAGGAAGTCAATAGTGGTGGAGGAGATGTCCCACTTGATCTTGATGTTCTCGTCGATGCTGCCGAATGTTGAGAGGAAGTGAAGGAGAGTAGTGTGTGAGTTGGTCTAAATGATAACTCCATCGTCGATGTATTGCCGATGGAGAAATGGTTTTGACAAGCATCTCCTAGTGACTTCTTGGTCAATCATGCTCATAAAGAGGATGGCAAATGCCGGGGCTGTCGGTTTGTCCATGGCTGTGCCTTTGACCTGTTTATAAATGTCCTCGTCATTGCTGTGAAGCATTTTCTCATCCAACGGTCCCCATCAAACCATACCTCAAGGCCCTTGTTGAGATAATCCCCTTGCAAGCCATGGTCTACGTCATGTCGAGTCCATCACGTCGGCAAGCGTTGATATCTGCATTCACCAGTCCTGGTCTGTTAAGGTGGGACCCAGATCTCCGATCTTTCTCCCTATCCCAACGCATAACTAGAATCCTTCTGAGACCCTGATTTGGAAGACGGGCGCACCTAATGGTGCATTTGTACCTGCTTCTTTCCTGTCGCGGGAGTATTACGATGCTCTCACTAGGGGTGGTTTTAGTGGGTGCGACTCCCACATAACCCCTCGGGGTACCTCCCCTGGCGTGGTTACCCCACGTGGAACAACAGCTTGCCTGTAAAGTTCCCGCTGAAAGGTGCAGGTGTAGGTTTCCACCTCTAGGGCGAAAGCAAAAAAAAAAAAAAAACCATGGCAGTTTGCCTGCGAGGGGGGGTTTGTGCCGAAATGCAGCAAACTTCACTCGCAACCCAGCAATTAGCCATTGCAAGTGTGGACTGTTAACACTCTGACATGAAGGGACCGATCTGGAACATGACTGGAAAGTTGTGACCAGAGATCATGCATCAAGTCAACTTCATGTGTTTTTCCATTGTCACAATTGGCATATATCTTGTTGACTAGCGTAGCAAGTGTCACGAAAACTGTTGTGCTGTGTGTCGTTCTTGTACAGTTTACTGTGACCACTCAGCCGTGTCCATACTCGTGCAGATCCCTGAGGCAGGCGGCCCTGGTGACACCGGCGCGACGACAGGCGGCGGACTACCCGTCTGGAGCTGACCGACCACTGTTCCAGAGCCCCAGATGTCACCAGGACTCCATGCTGTGCCTTCTACGTCTTGCAGGCGCCTTTCGGCGGATTGGGCATGAGGCCCATTTGCATGTTTTTGCATTGTATACTCGCTGTCAGTCGATGGATGCATGCATGTGACCAGTCGTTGCGTGCGTCTTTTGATTCTGCACGTCTAGGTTCAGACGGCGTAGGATTCTGACATGTGTGCGCAGAGTTACGGCCAAAACAGTGGTTTTGGGCCGGTTTTAGGACAGCTCTTGGACTGCCGCGTGCGACACCCGCCGTGCGCCGCGGCAGGTATTTATGCCCTGGACCTGTCAGTTGTCATTCCTCTCTGCATATGCTATATTGAAGCATTCTGACACTTTGACTTGTGTCTCCTAGCCAAACCCTTGCCGTTGTGTGTACGACCTGTGACTGTCGTCACCGTCTGACTAGGCACTGACGCCCGGTCAGCGGCNCCCATTTGCATGTTTTTGCATTGTATACTCGCTGTCAGTCGATGGATGCATGCATGTGACCAGTCGTTGCGTGCGTCTTTTGATTCTGCACGTCTAGGTTCAGACGGCGTAGGATTCTGACATGTGTGCGCAGAGTTACGGCCAAAACAGTGGTTTTGGGCCGGTTTTAGGACAGCTCTTGGACTGCCGCGTGCGACACCCGCCGTGCGCCGCGGCAGGTATTTATGCCCTGGACCTGTCAGTTGTCATTAATCTCTGCATATGCTATTTTGAAGCATTCTGACACTTTGACTTGTGTCTCCTAGCCAAACCCTTGCCGTTGTGTGTACGACCTGTGACTGTTGTCATCGTCTGACTAGGCACTGACGCCTGGTCAGCGACCGTGTTGCGAGGAAGCTTCTACGCACTTTCTCATGGTATCAGAGCAGTGAGACAGTTCTCACTGAGCTGCGCAGCAAAGACACAGCAGAGCAGCAGCAGTGAGAGTCACCGCTGCAGCAGATCTTCTAGGACCTGTTGGAGACGGCCGTTAGCCGTCCGCGTACTCCACCCACCACGTGAGATCGCAGTTGCTGAGGCAGCAGCAGCAGCATGTACCGCCACGCAGAGGTGTGTGGCGGCTGCGGTGCGTGCAGCCGCCACTCCCCCCACAGCCGCAGCAGCAGAGCAGCAGCAGCAGAGGCGGCGGCGGCAGCCGCATAGCAGCAGTGCAGCAGCAGCGGCCGCCACAGCAGCGTGGCGGCAGCGACGACAGCAGCAGCGCAGAAGCGGCGTCGGCAGCAGCAGTGCAGCAGCGGCAGCGGCACAGCAGCAGCAGCGGCAGTCGCGGCGGCAGCAGCAGCGCAGCAGTGGCACCAGCAGCAGCGCGCGGCGGCGGCAGCCAGTAGCAGCGCGCGGCGGCGGCAGCCAGCAGCAGCTGCAGCGCGATGCAGCAGCGCCGCGCGTAGCAGCAGCCGCCGCGCGCAGCAGCAGCCGCCGCGCGCAGCAGCAGCAGCAGCAGCGCAGCCGCCGCTGCCACCGCTGCATACGCAGCTACGCAGCTGCTGCTGCAGCTGACAGCACAGCTGCAGCAGCAGCTGGGCGGAAGCTGCTGCGCAGCTTTCGCGGAGCTGCCGCGCGCCACCGCGCAGCGGCAGAAACGTGACAAGAAAAAAAAAAAGAAAAAAAAAGGAGGGGACGAGCTGACGTCAGCATTGTTGGTGCTGACGTCATCAGGTCGTGCTGACGTCAGCAACCACTTGCTGACGTCAGCATTACACTTAGCCTAATTTTCAACCGAAAAGTCAAAAGTTGCCAGCGTTTCAACTCGCCGAGAAACGCAGACGGTTTTGAAATCCGGCGAACTTGACCTGTCGTCCCATAGTGAGCGGCGACATGAGTTCGCCCGACGACAAGGACAAGGGACCAGGTGATCCCTCCTCCTCTTCTTCAGGGGTATTGAGCCCTCGCTCGCAGGCCATTGAGGACCTGCGTAGCCAGCAGGAGGAGATGCGTCGTCTGTAGCGAGAGCAGACTGACGCGATCCGCACGTTGACTGAGCTCCTGCGCGCTCAGTCCACGGCTCCTCCGCGGATTTCTGAGGGAACTGCCGGCGTTGCGGCCTCCACCCAGCACTAGGCTCAGGTGCCTTTGACAGGTGCCTCGCCTGCTTCACCTCCTCGTGTGGTCTCCCCACCACCTGAGGACCTTTTTGATGACGAGCCATTCATGCCAGGCTTTGAGGATGACTCCCAGGAGCGGGAGATTTGTCTTCTACAGGAGCGCCTCCGTCAGCTGCAGACGGGTATCCGACCTCCACCCGTGTCCCCGATACGTTCGTCACCTGAATTCCCCAGTGATAACCCCCTTCCAGGAGTTTTTCCCATCACTCGCTCCCTCAGCCCGCGGTTGCTCTCCCCACGGAGCGGCAGCCAAAGGACTTCGAGGCACCACCTCCACGGTACATCAGCGAGGATGGATTTGACTGCTGGGAGATCCTTTTTCAGGTGTGGGCCACTTCTGAGGGACTGTGGCCTTACTACCACAGCCCATAGCAGTCTACAGATCCAGCACAGGTGCTGACAGCAGCCCGGGCCATGCGAGGGCTTCTCTACGCCATGCCACGCGAGATTGTTGTTGACTTCCGTCCCTTCCTCGATGAGGCTGGCACAGGCACCGGAGCTGATCCTCGTGGAGGCTGGGATCTGGCGTTGTCCCTACTGGCCGCAGAGACACACGCCACGCGTGCGTCACACATTCGTGCTTTCCACTCTCTCCTTCAGGGACCAGCGGAGCCTGCAGCAGATTACTGGCGACGCGCCATGCGTATCTACACGCGCCTGGGGACCTCAGGGGGGACGCAGCTGTGGGCGCTTCAGACGATTATGCTCGGAGTTCACCTGGAGTACACCGACATATTCACACAGTACAGCGACGCTGCTCTCGAGCCTTTCTCAGCCACCCTGCAGCTGCTCCCGTGGGCCCATCAGCTTTTCCTCCAGGTGACGTCGGCCCGCGAGGCAGCAGTAGCACATCAGGAGACTTCGCTCGCTGCAGCAGTCCTCGCCTCACCACCATCTTCCCTCCTGCAGTCACCCTCACCTTCCTCCATCACGACCTCATCTTCCTCCTCCTCTTNNNNCCTGGAGTACACCGACATATTCACACGGTACAGCGACGCTGCTCTCGAGCCTTTCTCAGCCACCCTGCAGCTGCTCCCGTGGGCCCATCAGCTTTTCCTCCAGGTGACGTCGGCCCGCGAGGCAGCAGTAGCACATCAGGAGACTTCGCTCGCTGCAGCAGTCCTCGCCTCACCACCATCTTCCCTACTGCAGTCACCCTCACCTTCCTCCATCACGACCTCATCTTCCTCCTCCTCTTTGACCCCGTCTACACCCACGCAGACGCAGGGCGTTGCAGCAGCTGCCCAGGGGAAGAAGAAGAATAGGAAGCGCGGATCGGGTCAGCAGCAGTCGTCATCCAGTGGTAGCAGTGGCCGCTCAGTGCACTGCTACAACTGTGGAGGTGCCAATCGCTACACCGAGTGCCAGCATCCGCTCGACTGGGAGCGCATCACTCACGGACTTCAGGCTGCTCATGCTGCTCGCACCGCGTCTGGTACGTCGACCGCACACTCCTCTGGACGCACGGCGACTACAATTGCAGCTGTTCCTGCATCCTCACCGGCGAGCAGCAGTGATCCAGACCCACGTGACCGCACCATCGCCGAGCTTCATCATCTTCTGGCGCTTCGCTTTCAGGGAGGTGCGAGTGTCTTGTCATCGTCGAGTGGGTCACAGACTGCTTGTTCTTCCATCCTCGTGACTCTTGATGACACGTGTGGGGGAGTGCAGTCCGCATGTGATGATGATGGGCCTGACTGCACTGACTGGATTCATGAGTCTCACCTTTGTGATGTACGTCGTTCCTTCCCACTGACGGCTCAGCGTCCCTCTGATGTCGAGTGTTCTATTGCTCGTTGTACAGTGACGTCCACCAGTCGTGACTCCGATGGCACTTGGATCATTGATTCCGGTGCCACCTACACATGACGTGTCGTCGTAGTGACTTTGTGGTACTTGGTCCTGTCACGACTGTCCGTTCTGTTTGTATAGGTTCTGGTCAGTCCTTACCGGTTCACGGTGTTGAGGTTGTATGTTTTGATGGTCTGTCTGGCCCCCTGTATCTCTTTGACGTGCTGTTTGTGCCCTATCTTGAGCTCAGTTTGCTTTCTGTGCGTGCGTGCACTCTGATGGGTCTCTCCGTTGAGCATACCGCTGATTCAGCGATTGTGACTGCTCTTGACACCCGTAGCATTGTCCTGCGTGCCTCAGTCATAGATGATTTGTACCGCATTGCTCGACCCTCCTCCCCTTGCTCTCCTTCCTCCTCTGGTTGCGTTTTTGTCACTGGTGTTCTATCCCCGGAACACCATCGGTTGCTTCACCGACGTCTGTGTCACGTGGGCTCCGACACTGTGTCGAAGCTCATCCGGACACAGCCTGCTCTTGGTCTTGACGTGGCTTCTTTCGAGAAGCCACCCAAGACCGACTGTCTTTTTTGCGCTCAGGGTAAGATGCACCGGTGCACTTACCCTGATTCGCGTTCCCGAGCGCTGAGGCCCCTCGAGTTGGTCGACTCGGACCTGCTCGGTCCTCTCCCGGTCGAGTCGCTGTCCGAGAGGGGCCGGTATGTTCTGATGCTGACTGATGACTTCACCCGGATGCGGTGGGCCTTCAGTCTGCGTCAAAAGAGCGACGCCGCCCTTGCGGTTCGGCTCTGGCTCGTGATGGCTGAGCGTCAGTCTCGCCACATGCTACATACCTTTTGCTCGGATCGCGGCGGCGAGTTCCTCGGCGAGATGGACTCCTTCTTTGCTGAGCACGACATTTTTCACCAGGTCTCCGCTCCTGCTACCCCACAGCAGAACGGTGTATCTGAACGCTGGAACCGCACCATGGAGGATGCGGTCCGCGCCATGCGGTCTGAGTGCGGTCTCCCGGAGTCCTTCGCATTCGAGGGCTTCGCCTACATGACATGGGTCTGGAACCGCCTCCCGCATGGTCCGCTTCCGGATCATGTTACACCTTACAAGCTCTAGTTTGGCCACCGTGCCGATCTTCGTCTCGCACGCGTCTGGGGATCCCTGGCCTCCGTATGGTACACCGAGGACCACCAGGGGTCCAAGGTCTCCCCTCGGGGTTGCTTGTGTGCCTTCATCGGCATCTCCCCACGGTCGAAGGCCTGGTGCTTTTGGGACCCCACTCGCCGTCGTGTCATTAAGTCCCATGACGCGTTGTTTTTTGAGTCACTCACATACCGTGATCTGACTTCGATCACAGCGCTCTCTGCATCTCATGTCCCTTCCTGTGAGGGTCCTCGGCAGATGGGGTTGACCTCTTCGCCAGCGACCATTCCTCGCCAGACTGATGTGTCCGCTCGAGTCCCCTCTCCATCTCCAGCACTTGATGATCCGGCTATCATTGCCGTTGGTCCAGAGATCCCGCCTGTCCAGCCTGCTTCGCACCCCACAGGTACCGCTGCTCCCACGCCTCCTCCTGCATCACCCTCTGTGTCCACTGGCACCCCTGTTCTGGCGTCTGACCCAGCCCAACCCACTCCTGTCTCTACGTCGGCTGACACCCCTGTCTCAGTGTCTGGGCCAGTCTTGCCCACTGTCATCCCCAGCTCAGTGTCCCCCACACACGCATCTCCGCGCACGGCATCTCCGACTGCCTCGTCTCATCCCTCACCAGCTGTGGTCGTACCTGTCCCTGTGGTAGTACCTGTTCCTGAGCCTGAGGTGCGCCCCTCGACCTCCGGTTACTCTCGTGAGCCCGGTGGTCGCCTTCGACCACTGGATTCTGGAGCTCAGCGAGCGTCGGGTTCCGGACCCAGACGTTCCTCTCGCAGCATCGCGAGCGGTGATCCAGGCACAAAGGCCTTAGGCCTGAGTGTCCGCACTGAGCTTTCAGAGGTACACCCAGCGTGCCCCATAGGGCACGACCTGGTCACTCGCGAGTTCCATATCGCCTGTGACGCAGCAGCTGATCTCGTGGCCGTCAGGCCAGACACTGAGGCGTGTGCACTTGCCACGCAGAGTTCCCCCTCTATGGCGCCGGACCCGGGCACATTGAGGGAGGATTTCTCATCGCAGGATGCTGATGCCTGGTGAGCTGCTTGCGAGGATGAGCTTCGTGCTATCCGAGAGCACGGATTCTACGAGCTGGTCGACCTTTCGCCTGGGAGGAAGGCGATTCAGGTCAAGTGGGTCTTTCGCAAGAAAGTGAAGCTGGATGGCTCACTAGAACGCTACAAGGCCGCCTTGGTCGTCAAGGGGTTCTCTCAGATTGAGGGAGTTGATTACACTGACACCTTTGCCCCTGTCGGCCGCATGACCTCAGCACGAGCTCTGTTCGGTGTAGTAGCTCAGCATGACTGGGAACTACACCAGATGGATGTGAACAACGCGTTCCTCCATGGCTCTTTGGATGAGGAGATCTACGTGGCTCAGCCACCTGGCTTTGAGGACGGTGGCAAGGTCTGGCGCTTGCACAAGTCCTTGTACGGCCTCAAGCAGTCTCCACGGTGTTGGAACCGGGAGTTCACTGGCACCTTGACTCGCGCAAGATACGTACAGAGCGAGGCAGACCCCTCACTCTTCATCCTACCGACACCCGAGTGGTTTACCGCCATCCTGGTCTATATTGATGACCTTCTGATCGCGTCTCCGTTGCTGGAGGCCATGAAGGAGGCCAAGGCTGTCCTGCAGACCGCCTACAGGATGAAGGACCTCGGTCCTGCATCGGTGTTTCTTGGTATGGAGATTGTGCGAGATCGCAGACATCGGACACTGTTGCTGCATCAGGCCCGATATGCACGAGTCGTGGGGGAGCGCTTTAGCGATCTCCTTGGTGTAGTGCCCACTGCTTCCACACCACTTACACCTGATGGGCAGGATGCCCAGAAGGTGAATGACCCTACACAGCTGGGGGAGATAGTGGACGTGACCTTCTACCTCCGTCTCATCGGATCTCTGATGTACCTGGCCATTACCACACGTCCCGACATCGCGTTCGCCGTCAACCTCCTCGCTCAGTTCTCGCAGGCTCCACGTGCAAGAGCTCTTCACGCGGCTGTGCGAGTGGTACGGTACGTGGTCTCCATGCCGTATCTCGGACTCTGCTTTCGTCGGCAGTGTTTGGTGGTCCTTGACGGCTACACTGACAGCGACTGGGCTTGGAGTCCTGACGGGCGCAGTCGCACTGGCTACATGTTTTCTGCTCGGTGGTACCGCTTTGTCTTGGCGAAGCGGGAAGCAAGGCTGCATCGCACGTAGCTCGTCGGAGGCAGAGTATGTGGCTTTGGGGGCAGGGGCTGCTGAGGCAGTTTGGCTGCAGCGCTTGTTTCTTGAGCTTGGGCAGTCAGTACCCGCCATTGTGCTGCGTTGCGACAACCAGAGTGCTCTAGCCATTGCGGAGAACTCTAGTGTTTTTCATGCTCGCACAAAGCACATTGCGGTTGAGCATCACTTCGTTCGTGATCTGGTGGAGCGACGCGTGATCTCCATCATGTGGGTTGGCACTAACTTGCAGCGAGCTGATTTCTTGACGAAGGCACTTGCCCGCGGAAAGTTCCTGGTGGCCATTCGTTCTGTTGGGCTTCGCCCCGTGCGTGACAGTGGTTGAGTGTGGGATGTACGTTGCCGTCTCATCTGTCTGTGTCACTCACTATGTGGTTGTACCAGTGCTGCACGCGTATGGACATGCGTACCATGGGGTCATGGGGGAGTGTTGTGCTTTGTGTCCTTCCTGTACAGTTTACTGTGACCACTCGGCCGTTTCGATACTCGTGCAGATCCCTGAGGCAGGCGGCCCTGGTGACACCGGCGCGACGACAGGCGGCGGACAACCCGTCTGGAGCTGACCGACCACTGTTCCAGAGCCCCAGATGTCACCGGGACTCCTTGCTGTGCCTTCTACGTCTTGCAGGCGCCTTTCGGCGGAGTGGGCATGAGGCCCATTTGCATGTTTTTGCATTGTATACTCGCTGTCAGTCAATGGATGCATGCATGTGACCAGTCNCTTTTGATTCTGCACGTCTAGGTTCAGACGGCATAGGATTCTGACATGTGTGCGCAGAGTTACGGCCAAAACAGTGGTTTTGGGCCGGTTTTAGGACAGCTCTTGGACTGCCGCGTGCGACACCCGCCGTGCGCCGCGGCAGGTATTTATGCCCTGGACCTGTCAGTTGTCATTAATCTCTGCATATGCTATTTTGAAGCATTCTGACACTTTGACTTGTGTCTCCTAGCCAAACCCTTGCCGTTGTGTGTACGACCTGTGACTGTCATCACCGTCTGACTAGGCACTGATGCCCGGTCAGCGGCCGTGTTGCTAGGGGGGGTTTGTGCCGAAATGCAGCAAACTTCAGTCGCAACCAAGCAATTAGCCATTGCAAGTGCGGACTATTACCACTCTGACATGAAGGGACCGATGTGGAACATGACTGGAAAGTTGTGACCAGAGATCATGCATCAAGTCAACTTCATGTGTTTTTCCATTGTCATAATTGGCATATATCTTGTTGACTAGCGTAGCAAGTGTCACGAAAACATGCATCAGAACAGCTATATCCGATTGTTGTGCTTTGTGCCATTCCTGTACAATTTACTGTGACCACTCGGCCGTGTCCATACTCGTGCAGATCCCTGAGGCAGGCGGCCGTGGTGACACCGGCGTGACGACAGGCGGCGGACTACCCGTCTGGAGCTTACCGACCACTGTTCCAGAGCCCCAGATGTCACCGGGACTCCTTGCTGTGCCTTCTACGTCTTGCAAGCGCCTTTCGGCGGACTGGGCATGAGGCCCGTTTGCATGTTTTTTTATTGTATACTCGCTGTCAGTCAATGGATGCATGCATGTGACCAGTCGTTGCGTGCGTCTTTTGATTCTGCACGTCTAGGTTCAGACGGCGTAGGATTCTGACATGTGTGCACATGGTTACGGCCAAAACAGTGGTTTTGGGCCGGTTTTAGGACAGCTCTTGGACTGCCGCGTGCGACACCCGCCGTGCGACGCGGCAGGTATTTATGCCCTGGACCTGTCAGTTGTCATTTCTCTCTGCATATGCTATATTGAAGCATTCTGACACTTTGACTTGTGTCTCCTAGCCAAACCCTTGCCGTTGTGTGTACGACCTGTGAATGTCGTCACCGTCTGACTAGGCACTGACGCCCGGTCAGCGGCCGTGTTGCTAGGAAGCTTCTACGCACTTTCTCATGGTATCAGAGCAGTGAGACAGTTCTCACTGAGCTGTGCAGCAGAGACGCAGCAGAGCAGCAGCAGTGAGAGTCACCGCTGCAGCAGATCTTCTGGGACCTGTTGGAGACGGTCGTTCGCCGTCTGCGTACTCCACCCACCACGTGAGATCGCACCTGCTGAGGCAGCAACAGCAGCGCGTACCACCACGCAGAGGTGTGTGGTGGCTGCGGTGTGTGTTGCCGCCACTCCCCCCCCACAGCCGCAGCAGCAGCAGAGGCGGCGGCTGCAGCCGCGCAGCAGCAGCGCAGCGGCAGCGGCCGCCACAGCAGTTTGGCAGCAGCGGCGGCAGCAGCAGCGCAGCAGCGGCGTCGGTAGTAGCAGCGCAGCAGCGGCCGCGGCACAGCAGCAGCAGCGGCAGTCGCGGCGGCAGCAGCAGCGCAGCAGTGGCAGCAGCAGTAGCACGCGACGGCGGCAGCCAGCAGCAGCGCGCGGCGGCGGCAGCCAGCAGCAGCTGCAGCGCGCAGTAGCAGCGCCGCGCGCAGCAGTAGCCGCCGCGCGCAGCAGCAGCAGCGCAGCCGCCGCTGCCACCGCTGCACACGCAGCTACGCAGCTGCTGCTGCAGCTGACAGCACAGCTGCAACAACAGTTGGGCGGAAGCTGCTGCGCAGCTTCCGCGGAGCTGCCGCGTGCCACCGCACAGCGGCAGAAACGTGACAAGAAAAAAAAAGGAGGGGATGAGCTGACATCAGCATTGTTGGTTGCTGACATCATCAGGTCGTGCTGACGTCAGCAATCACTTGCTGACGTCAGCATTACACTTAGCCAAATTTTCAACCGAAAAGTCAAAAGCTTCCAGCGGTTCAACTCCCCGAGAAACGCAGACGGTTTTGAAATCCGGCAAAGTTGACCTGTCGTCCCATAGTGAGCGGCGACATGAGGTCGCCCGACGACAAGGACAAGGGACCAGGTGATCCCTGCTCCTCTTCTTCAGGGGTATTGAGCCCTCGCTCGTAGGCCATTGAGGACCTGCGCAGCCAGCAGGAGGAGATGCGTCGTCTGCAGCGAGAGCAGACTGACGCGATCCGCACGCTGACTAAGCTCCTGTGCGCTCAGTCCACGGCTCCTCCGCGGATTTCTGAGGGAGCTGCCGGCGTTGCGGCCTCCACCCAGCACTCGGCTCAGGTGCCCGTGACAGGTGTCCCGCCTGCTTCACCTCCTGGTGTGGTCTCCCCACCACCTGAGGACCTTCTTGATGACGAGCCATTCATGCCAGGCTTTGAGGATGACTCCCAGGAGCGGGAGATTTGTCTCCTACAGGAGCGCCTCCGTCAGCTGCAGACGGGTATCCGACCTCCATCCGTGTCCCCGATACGACCGTCACCCGACTTCCCCGGTGATCACCCCCTTCCAGGAGTCTTCCCCGTCTCTCGCCCTCCTCAGCCTGCGGTTGCTCTCCCCATGGAGCGGCAGCCAAAGGACTTTGAGGCACCACCTCCACAGTACATCAGCGAGGATGGATTTGACTGCTGGGAGATCCTGTTTCAGGTGTGGGCCACTTCCGAGGGAGTGTGGCCTTACTACCACAGCCCATACCAGCCTACAGATCCAGCACAGGTACTGACAGCAGCCCGGGCCATGCGAGGGCTTCTCTACGCCATGCCACGCGAGACTATCGTTGACTTCCGTCCCTTCCTCGACGAGGCTGGCACAGGCACCGGAGCTGATCCTCGTGGAGGCTAGGATCTGGCGTTTTCCCTACTGGCCGCAGAGACGCACGCCACGCGTGCGTCACACATTCGTGCTTTCCACTCTCACCGTCAGGGACCAGCGGAGCCTGCAGCAGATTACTGGCGACGCGCCATGCGTATCTACACGCGCCTGGGGACCTCAGGGGGCACACAGCTGTGGGCGCTTCGGACGATCATGCTCGGAGTTCGCCTGGAGTACACTGACATATTCACACGGTACAGCGACGCTGCTCTCGAGCCTTTCTCAGCCACCCTGCAGCTGCTCCTGTGGGCCCATCAGCTTTTCCTCCATGTGACGTCGGCCCGCGAGGCAGTAGTAGCACATCAGGAGATTTCGCTCGCTACAACAGTTCTCGCCTCACCACCATCTTCCCTCCTGCAGTCACCCTCACCTTCCTCCATCACGACCTCATCTTCCTCCTCCTCTTTGACCCCGTCTACACCCATGCAAACGCAGGGCGTTGCAGCAGCTGCCCAGGGGAAGAAGAAGAATAGGAAGTGCGGAGCAGGTCAGCAGCAGTCGTCATCCAGTGGTAGCAATGGCCCCTCCGTGCACTGCTACAAATGTGGAGGTGTCCACCGCTACACCGAGTGCCAGCAGCAGCTCGACTGGGAGCGCATCACTCGCGGACTTCAGGCTGCCCATGCTGCTGGCACCGCGTCCGGCACGTTGACCGCACACTCTTCTGGACGCGTGGCGACTACGACTGCAGCTGTTCCTGCATCCTCAACGAGGAGCAGTAGTGATCGAGACCCACGTGACCGCACCATCGCTGAGCTCCGTCATCTTCTGGCGCTTCGCTTTCAAGGAGGTGCGAGTGTGTTGTCATCGTCGAGTGGGTCACAGACTGCTTGTTCGTCCGTCCTCGTGACTCGTGATGACACGTGTGGGGGAGCACAGTCCGCATGTGATGATGATGGGCCTGACTGCACTGACTGGATTCATGAGTCTCACCTTCGTGATGTACGTCGTTCCTTCCCACTGACGGCTCAGCGTCCCTCTGATGCTGAGTGTTCTATTGCTCGTTGTACAGTGACGTCCACCAGTCGTGACTCCGGTGGCACTTGGATCATCGATTCCGGTGCCACCCACCACATGACGTGTCGTCGTAGTGACTTTGTGGTACTTGGTCCTGTCACGACTGTCCGTTCTGTTCGTACAGGTTCTGGTCAGTCCTTACCGGTTCACGGTGTTGGGGTTGTATGCTTTGATGGTCCGTCTGGCCCCCTGTATCTCTCTGACGTGCTGTTTGTGCCTGATCTTGAGCTCAGTCTGCTGTCTGTGCGTGCCTGCACTCTGATGGGTCTCTCCGTTGAGCATACCGCTGATTCAGCGA
>SZWC01008255.1:0-16314 GCA_023375785.1 Penium margaritaceum
ACCATGCACAATGACCGACCAAAGTAGGCATATGTACTGCCTTTGACCAAAGAAATCCGCTGTGTGTGGTCAACGTTGACAACTCATAATACGAGTCACGAATGGTCAGAGGGGGAAACAATGGTTTAGGAACACCAAGTATCACATAACAAGCACAAGGGGCTTCAATATGTTGTGGCACAGTGTGGAGACCATGCACGATGACCAACCAAAGTAGGCATACATCACTGACCATGGCCAAATAATGTCACTATGTGTGGTAAACTTTGACAACCCACAACACGAGTCACAAATGGTCAGGGTGGAAGGTAATGGTTTGTGAATACTAGTTATCTACTAGCAAATACAAATACATTCAATATGTAGTGGCAGAATGTGGCTTCAATGCACAGTGACCAACCAAAGTATGCATATGTCACTAACCATGACGAACAAATTTCACTTCATGTGGTCAACGTTGAAAACGCATAACACGAGTCACAAATGGTCTGAGGGGAAAAAAATGGATTGGGAAGCCTATGTATTGGCTAGAAAGGACCAAGAACTTCAATACGTAGTGGCACGGTGTGGCTAATATGCACACCAAATAATCAAACTAGGCACATGTCACTGATCATGACCAGAGAATTTCAATATGGGTGGTCAACGTTGACCAACCATAACACGCGTCACAAACGGTCCGGAAAGGAAACAATGCTATGGGAATATTGGTTCTCAACTACCAAGTACAACGATCTTCAGTTTGTAGTAGCACGGTGTGGCTACCATGTACAATGACCGACCAAAGAAGGCATATGTACTGCCTTTGACCAAAGAAATCCGCCGTGCGTGGTCAACGTTGACAACCCATAATACAAGTCACGATTGGTCAGAGGGGGAAACAATGGTTTGGGAACACCAAGTATCACATAGCAAGCACAAGGGGCTTCAATACGTTGTGGCACGGTGTGGAGACCATGCACGATGACCAACCAAAGTAGGCATATGTCACTGACCATGAGCAAATAATGTAACTAAGTGTGGCAAACTTTGACAACTCACAACGCGAGTCACAAATAGTCAGGGTGGAAGGTAATGGTTGGTGAATACTAGTTTTCTACTAGCAAGTACAAATACTTTCAATATGTAGTGGCACAATGTGGCTTTAATGCACAGTGACCAACCAAAGTATGCATATGTCACTAACCATGACGAACAAATTTCACTTCATGTGGTCAACGTTGAAAACGCATAATACAAGTCACAAATGGTCAGAGGGGAAAACAATGGATTGGGAAGCCTATGTATTGGCTAGAAAGGACAAAGAACTTCAATACGTAGTGGCACGGTGTGGCTAATATGCACACCAAACAATCAAACTAGGCATATGTCACCCATCATGACCAGAGAATTTCAATATGGGTGGTCAACGTTGACCAACCATAACACAAGTCACAAACGGTCAGGAGAGGAAACAATGCTATGAGAATATCGGTTCTCAACAACCAAGTACAACGACCTTCAGTCAGTAGTAGCACGATGTGGCTACCATGCACAATGACTGACCAAAGTAGGCATATGTACTGCCTTTGACCAAAGAAATCCGCTCTGTGTGGTCCACATTGACAGCTCATAATACGAGTCACAAATGGTCAGAGGGGGAAACAATGGTTTGGGAACACCACGTATCACATAGCAAGCACAAGGGGCTTCAATACGTTGTGGCACGGTGTGGAGACCATGCACGATGACCAACCAAAGTAGGCATATGTCACTGACCATGACCAAATAATGTCACTAAGTGTGGCAAACTTTGACAACTCACAACGCGAATCACAAATGGTCAGGGTGGAAGGTAATGGTGTTTGAATACTAGTTATCTACTAGCAAGTACAAATACCTTCAATATGTAGTGGCACAATGTGGCTTCAATGCACAGTGACCAACCAAAGTATGCATATGTCACTGACCATGACAAAAGAAGTTCACTTCATGTGGTCAACGTTGAAAACGCATAACACGAGTCACAAATGGTCAGAGGGGAAAACAATGGGTTGAGAACACTAGTTATCAAATAGGAAGTTCAAAGACCTTCAACAAGCAGTGGCACGGTAAGGCTAGCGTGCACAGTGACCAACCAAAGGATGCATACGTCACTGACTACGACCGAATAAGTCCACTATGTGTGGTCAACATTGACAACTCATAACACGAGTCACAAATGGTCAGAGGGAGAGACAATGGGTTGGGAAGCCTATGTGTTGACTAGAAATGACAAAGAAGTTCAATACGTAGTGGCACGGTGTGGCTAGTATGCACACCAAACAACCAAACTAGGCATATGTCACTGATCATGACCACATAATTTCAATATGGGTGGTCAACGTTGACCAACCATAACACGAGTCACAAACGGTCAGGACCGAAAACAATGCTATGTGAATATCGGTTCTGAACTACCAAGTACAACGACCTTCAGTCAGTAGTAGCACGTTGTGTCTACCATGCACAATGACCGTCCAAAGTAGGCATATGTACTGCCTTTGACCAAAGAAAACCGCTGTGTGTGGTCAACGTTGACAACTCATAATACGAGTCACAAATGGTCAGAGGGGGAAACAATGGTTTGGGAATACCAAGTATCACATAGCAAGCACAAGGGGCTTCAATACGTTGTGGCACAGTGTGGAGACCATGCACGATGACCAACCAAAGTAGGTATGTCACTGACCATGACCAAAATAATGTCACTATGTGTGGTAAACTTTGACAACTTACAACACGAGTCACAAATGGTCAAGGTGGAAGGTAATGGTTGCTGAATACTAGTTATCTACTGGCAAGTACAAATACCTTCAATATGTAGTGGCAGAATTTGGCTTCAAAGCACAGTGACCAACCAAAGTATGCATATGTCACTGACCATGACGAATGAATTTCACTTCATGTGGTCAACGTTCAAAACGCATAACACGAATCACAAATGGTCACAGGGGAAAACAATGGGTTGGGAACACTAGTTATCAACTAGGAAGTACAAAGACCTTCAACAAGCAGTGGCACGGTATGGCTAACGTGCACAGTGACCAACCAAAGGATGCATACGTCACTGACTATGACCGAATAAGTCCACTATGTGTGGTCAACATTGACAACTCATAACACGAGTCACAAACAGTCAGAGGGAGATAAAATGGTTTGGGAAGCCTATGTATTGACTAGAAAGGACAAGAAACTTCAATACATAGTGGCACGGTGTGGCTAATATGCACAACAAACAACCAAACTAGGCATATGTCACTGATCATGACCAGAGAATTTCAACATGGGTGGTCAACGTTGACCAACCATAACACGAGTCACAAATGGTTATGACAGGAAACAATGCTATGGGAATATCGGTTCTCAACTACCAAGTACAACGACCTTCAGTTTGTAGTAGCACTGTGTGGCTACCATGTACAATGACCGACCAAAGTAGGCATATGTACTGCCTTTGACCAGAGAAATCCGCTGTGTGTGGTCAATGTTGACAACTGATAATACGAGTCACAAATGGTCAGGGTGGAAGGTAATGGTGTTTGAATACTAGTTATCTACTAGCAAGTACAAATACCTTCAATATGTAGTGGCACAATGTGGCTTCAATGCACAGTGACCAACCACAATATGCATATGTCATAGACCATGACGAAAGAATTTCACTTCATGTGGTCAACGTTGAAAACGCATAACACGAGTCACAAATGGTTATGACAGGAAACAATGCTATGGGAATATCGGTCCTCAACTACCAAGTACAACGACCTTCAGTTTGTAGTAGCACGGTGTGGCTACCATGCACAATGACCGACCAAAGTAGGCATATGTACTGCCTTTGACCAGAGAAATCCGCTGTGTGTGGTCAATGTTGACAACTGATAATACGAGTCACAAATGGTCAGGGTGGAAGGTAATGGTGTTTGAATACTAGTTATCTACTAGCAAGTACAAATACCTTCAATATGTAGTGGCACAATGTGGCTTCAATGCACAGTGACCAACCACAATATGCATATGTCATAGACCATGACGAAAGAATTTCACTTCATGTGGTCAACGTTGAAAACGCATAACACGAGTCACAAATGGTTATGACAGGAAACAATGCTATGGGAATATCGGTCCTCAACTACCAAGTACAACGACCTTCAGTTTGTAGTAGCACGGTGTGGCTACCATGCACAATGACCGACCAAAGTAGGCATATGTACTGCCTTTGACCAGAGAAATCCGCTGTGTGTGGTCAATGTTGACAACTGATAATACGAGTCACAAATGGTCAGGGTGGAAGGTAATGGTGTTTGAATACTAGTTATCTACTAGCAAGTACAAATACCTTCAATATGTAGTGGCACAATGTGGCTTCAATGCACAGTGACCAACCACAATATGCATATGTCATAGACCATGACGAAAGAATTTCACTTCATGTGGTCAACGTTGAAAACGCATAACACGAGTCACAAATGGTTATGACAGGAAACAATGCTATGGGAATATCGGTCCTCAACTACCAAGTACAACGACCTTCAGTTTGTAGTAGCACGGTGTGGCTACCATGCACAATGACCGACCAAAGTAGGCATATGTACTGCCTTTGACCAGAGAAATCCGCTGTGTGTGGTCAATGTTGACAACTGATAATACGAGTCACAAATGGTCAGGGTGGAAGGTAATGGTGTTTGAATACTAGTTATCTACTAGCAAGTACAAATACCTTCAATATGTAGTGGCACAATGTGGCTTCAATGCACAGTGACCAACCACAATATGCATATGTCATAGACCATGACGAAAGAATTTCACTTCATGTGGTCAACGTTGAAAACGCATAACACGAGTCACAAATGGTCAGGGTGGAAGGTAATGGTGTTTGAATACTAGTTATCTACTAGCAAGTACAAATACCTTCAATATGTAGTGGCACAATGTGGCTTCAATGCACAGTGACCAACCAAAGGATGCATACGTCACTGACTACGACCGAATAAGTCCACTATGTGTGGTCAACATTGACAACTCATAACACGAGTCACAAATGGTCAGAGGGAGAGACAATGGTTTGGGAAGCCTACGTATTGACTAGAAAGGACAAAGAAGTTCAATACGTAGTGGCATGGTGTGGCTAGTATGCACACCAAACAACCAAACTAGGCATATGTCACTGATCATGACCACATAATTTCAATATGGGTGGTCAGCGTTGACCAACCATAACACGAGTCACAAACGGTCAGGACAGGAAACAATGCTATGGGAATATCGGTCCTCAACTACCAAGTACAACGACCTTCAGTCAGTAGTAGCACGTTGTGTCTACCATGCACAATGACCGACCAAAGTAGGCATATGTACTGCCTTTTTCCAAAGAAATCCGCTGTGTGTGGTCAACGTTGACAACTCATAATACGAGTCACAAATGGTCAGAGGGGGAAACAATGGTTTGGGAATACCAAGTATCACATAGCAAGCACAAGGGGCTTCAATACGTTGTGGCACAGTGTAGAGACCATGCACGATGACCAACCAAAATATGCATGTCACTGACCATGACCAAATAATGTCACTATGTGTGGTAAACTTTGACAACTTACAACACGAGTCACAAACGGTCAGGGTGGAAGGTAATGAAGTGTGAATACTAGTTTTCTACTAGCAAGTACAAATACCTTCAATATGTAGTGGCACAATGTGGCTTCAATGCACAGTGACCAACCACAGTATGCATATGTCATAGACCATGACGAAAGAATTTCACTTCGTGTGGTCAACGTTTAAAACGCATAACACGAGTCACAAATGGTCAGAGGGGAAAACAATGGGTTGGGAACACTAGTTATCAACTAGGAAGTACAAAGACCTTTAACAAGCAGTGGCACGGTATGGCTAGCGTGCACAGTGACCAACCAAAGGATGCATACGTCAATGACTACGAACGAATAAGTCCACTATGTGTGGTCAACATTGACAACTCATAACACGAGTCACAAACGGTAAGAGGGAGATAAAATGGTTTGGGAAGCCTATGTGTTGACTAGAAAGGACAAAGAACTTCAATACATAGTGGCACGGTGTGGCTAGTATGCACAAAAAACAACCAAACTAGGCATATGTCACTGATCATGACCAGAGAATTTCAACATGGGTGGTCAACGTTGACCAACCATAACACGAGTCACAACCGGTCACGAGAGGAAACAATGCTATGGGAATATCGGTTCTCAACTACCAAGTACAACGACCTTCCTTTTGTAGTAGCACTCTGTGGCTACCATGTACACTGACCGACCAAAGTAGGCATATGTACTGCCTTTGACCAAAGAAATCGGCTATGTGTGGTCAACGTTGACAACTCATAATACGAGTCACGAATGGTCAGAGGGGGAAACAATGGTTTGGGAACACCAAATATCACATAGCAAGCACAAGGGGCTTCAATACGTTGTGGCACCGTGTGGAGACCATGCACGGTGACCAACCAAAGTAGGCATATGTCACTGACCATGACCAAATAATGTCACTAAGTGTGGTAAACTATGACAACTCACAACACGAGTCACAAATGGTCAGGGTGGAAGGTAATGGTTGATGAATACTAGTTATCTACTAGCAAGTACAAATACCTTCAATATGTAGTGGAACAATGTGGCTTCAATGCACAGTGAGCAACCAAAGTATGCATATGTCACTGACCATGACGAACAAATTTCACTTTATGTGGTCATTGCTGAAAATGCATTACACGAGTCACAAGTGGTCAGAGGGGAAAACAATGGGTTGGGAACACTAGTTATCAACTAGGAAGTACAAAGACCTTCAACAAGCAGTGGCACGGTATGGCTAGCGTACACAGTGACCAACCAAAGGATGCATATGTCACTGACTACGACCGAATAAGTCCACTATGTGTGGTCAACATTGACAACTCATAACACGAGTCACAAATGGTCAGAGGGAGATAAAATGGTTTGGGAAGCCTTTGTATTGACTAGAAAGGACAAAGAACTTCAATACGTAGTGGCACGGTGTGGCTAGTATGCACAACAAACAACCAAACTAGGCATATGTCACTGATCATGACCAGAGAATTTCAACATGGGTGGTCAATGTTGACCAACCATAACACG
Source organism: Penium margaritaceum (assembly GCA_023375785.1). Lineage (NCBI taxonomy): Eukaryota > Viridiplantae > Streptophyta > Zygnematophyceae > Desmidiales > Peniaceae > Penium > Penium margaritaceum. Next base: position 7,149 of record SZWC01008255.1, read on the forward strand.
AGTCATAAACGGTCGGGAGAGGAAACAATGCTATGAGAATATCAGTTCTCAACAACCAAGTACAACGACCTTCGGTCAGTAGTAGCACGGTGTGGCTACCATGCACAATGACCGACCAAAGTAGGCATATGTACTGCCTTTGACCAAAGAAATCCGCTGTGTGTGGTCAATGTTGACAACTCATAATACAAGTCACGAATGGTCAGAGGGGGAAACAATGGTTTGGGAACACCAAGTATCACATAACAAGCACAAGAAGCTTCAATATGTTGTGGCACAGTGTGGAGACCATGCACGATGACCAACCAAAGTAGGCATACATCACTGACCATGGCCAAATAATGTCACTATGTGTGGTAAACGTTGACAACCCACAACACGAGTCACAAATGGTCAGGGTGGAAGGTAATGGTTGGTGAATACTAGTCATCTACTAGCAAGTACAAATACATTCGATATGTAGTGGCAGAATGTGGTTTCAATGCACAATGACCAACCAAAGTATGCATATGTCACTGACCACAACGAAAGAATTTCACTTCATGTGGTCAACATTGAAAACGCATAACACGAGTCACAAATCGTCAGAGATGAAAACAATGGGTTGGGAACACTAGTTATCAACTAGGAAGTACAAAGACCTTCAACAAGCAATGGCACGGTATGGCTAGCGTGCACAGTGACCAACCAAAGGATGCATACATCACTGACTACGACCGAATAAGTCCACTATGTGTGGTCAACATTGACAACTCATAACACGAGTCACAAATGGTCAGAGGGTAAAACAATGGATTGGGAAGCCTGTGTATTCGCTAGAAAGGACAAAGAACTTCAATACNTGGCACGGTATGGCTAGCGTGCACAGTGACCAACCAAAGGATGCATACATCACTGACTACGACCGAATAAGTCCACTATGTGTGGTCAACATTGACAACTCATAACACGAGTCACAAATGGTCAGAGGGAGAGACAATGGTTTGGGAAGCCTATCTATTGACTACAAAGGACAAAAAACTTCAATACGTAGAGGCACGGTATGGCTAATATGCACACCAAACAACCAAACCAGGCATATGTCACTGATCATGACCACAGAATTTCAATATGGGTGGTCAACGTTGACCAACCATAACATGAGTCACAAACGGTCAGGACAGGAAACAATGCTATGGGAATATCGGTTCTCAAGTACCAGGTACAACGACATTCCGTCAGTAGTAGCACGGTGTGTCTACCATGCAGAATGACCGACCAAAGTAGGCATATGTACTGCCTTTGACCAAAGAAATCTGCTGTGTGTGGTCAATGTTGACAACTCATAATACGAGTCACAAATGGTCAGAGGGGGAAACAATGGTTTTGGAATACCAAGTATCACATAGCAAGCACAAGGGGCTTCAATACGTTGTGGCACAGTGTGGAGACCATGCACGATGACCAACCAAAGTAGGGATATGTCACTGACCATGACCAAATAATGTCACTATGTGTGGTAAACTTTGACAACTTACAACACGAGTCACAAATGGTCAGGGTGGAAGGTAATGGTTTGTGAATACTAGTTATCTAGTAGCAAGTACAAATACCTTCAATATGTAGTGGCACAATGTGGCTTCAATGCACAGTGACCAACCAAAGTATGCATATGTCACTGACCATGACGAAAGAATTTCACTTCATGTGGTNAACGTTGAAAACGCATAACACGAGTCACAAATGGTTAGAGGGGAAAACAATGGGTTGGGAACACTAGTTATGAACTAGGAAGTACAAAGACCTTCAACAAGCAGTGGCACGGTATGGCTAGCGTGCACAGTGACCAACCAAAGGATGCACACGTCACTGAGTACGACTGAATAAGTCCACTATGTGTGGTCAACATTGACAACTCATAACACGAGTCACAAATGGTCAGAGGGAGAGACAATGGTTTAGGAAGCATATGTATTGACTAGAAAGGACAAAGAACTTCAATACGTAGTGGCACGGTGTGGCTAATTTGTACACCAAATAACCAAACTAGGCATATGTCACTGATCATGACCACATAATTTCAGTATGGGTGGTCAACGTTGACAAACCATAACACGAGTCACAAACGGTCAGGACAGGAAACAATGCTATGAGAATATCGGTTCTCAAAAACCAAGTACAACGACCTTCAGTCAGTAGTAGCACGATGTGGATACCATGCACAATGACCGACCAAAGTAGGCATATGTACTGCCTTTGACCAAAGAAATCCGCTGTGTGTGGTCCACGTTGACAACTCATAATACGAGTCACAAATGGTCAGAGGGGGAAACAATGGTTTGGGAACACCACATATCACATAGCAAGCACAAGGGGCTTCAATACGTTGTGGCACGGTGTGGAGACCATGCACGATGACCAACCAAAGTAGGCATATGTCACTGACCATGACCAAATAATATCACTAAGTGTGGCAATTTGACAACTCACAACGCGAGTCACAAATAGTCTGGGTGGAAGGTAATGGTGTTTGAATACTAGTTATCTACTAGCAAGTACAAATACCTTCAAAATGTAGTGGCACAATGTGGCTTCAATGCACAGTGACCAACCAAAGTATGCATCTGTCACTGACCATGAAGAAAGAATTTCACTTCATGTGGTCAACGTTGAAAACGCATAACACGAGTCACAAATGGTCAGAGGGCAAAACAATGGGCTGGGAACACTAGTTATCAACTAGGAAGTACAAAGACCTTCAACAAGCAGTGGCACGGTATGGCTAGCGTGCACAGTGACCAACCAAAGGATGCATACGTCACTGACTACGACCGAATAAGTCCACTATGTGTGGTAAACATTGACAACTCATAAAACGAGACACAAACGGTCAGAGGGGGATAAAATGGTTTGGGAAGCCTATGTATTGACTAGAAAGAACAAAGAACTTCAATACGTAGTGGCACGGTGTGGCTAGCATGCACAACAAACAACCAAACTAGGCAGGTGTCACTGATCATGACCAGAGAATTTCAACATGGGTGGTCAACGTTGACCAACCATAACACGAGTCACAAACGGTCACGACAGGAAACAATGCTATGGGAATATTGGTTCTCAACTACCAAGTACAACGACCTTCAGTTTGTAGTAGCACTGTGTGGCTACCATGTACAATGACCGACCAAAGTAGGCATATGTACTGCCTTTGACCAAAGAAATCCGCTCTGTGTGGTCCACGTTGACAACTCATAATACGAGTCACGAATGGTCAGAGGGGGAAACAATGGTTTGGGAACACCACATATCACATAGCAAGCACAAGGGGCTTCAATACGTCGTGGCACGGTGTGGAGACCATGCACGATGACCAACCAAAGTAGGCATATGTCACTGACCATGACCAAATAATGTCACTATGTGTGGTAAACTTTGACAACTCACAACACGAGTCACAAATGGTCAGGGTGGAAGGTAATGGTTGGTGAATACTAGTTATCTACTAGCAAGTACAAATACAGTCAATATGTAGTGGCACAATGTGGCTTCAATGCACAGTGACCAACCAAAGGATGCATACGTCACTGACTACGACCAAATAAGTCCACTATGTGTTGTCAACATTGACAACTCATAACACGAGTCACAAGTGGTCAGAGGGAGAGACAATGGTTTAGGAAGCATATGTATTGACTAGAAAGGACAAAGAACTTCAATACGTAGTGGCACGGTATGGAGACCATGCACGGTGACCAACCAAAGTAGGCATATGTCACTGACCATGACCAAATAATGTCACTATGTGTGGTAAACTTTGACAACTCACAACACGAGTCACAAATGGTCAGGGTGGAAGGTAATGGTTGGTGAATACTAGTTATCTACTAGCAAGTACAAATACAGTCAATATGTAGTGGCACAATGTGGCTTCAATGCACAGTGACCAACCAAAGGATGCATACGTCACTGACTACGACCAAATAAGTCCACTATGTGTTGTCAACATTGACAACTCATAACACGAGTCACAAGTGGTCAGAGGGAGAGACAATGGTTTAGGAAGCATATGTATTGACTAGAAAGGACAAAGAACTTCAATACGTAGTGGCACGGTATGGAGACCATGCACGGTGACCAACCAAAGTAGGCATATGTCACTGACCATGACCAAATAATGTCACTATGTGTGGTAAACTTTGACAACTCACAACACGAGTCACAAATGGTCAGGGTGGAAGGTAATGGTTGGTGAATACTAGTTATCTACTAGCAAGTACAAATACAGTCAATATGTAGTGGCACAATGTGGCTTCAATGCACAGTGACCAACCAAAGTATGCATATGTCACTGACCATGACCAAATAATGTCACTAAGTGTGGTAAACTTTGACAACTCACAACACGAGTCACAAATGGTCAGGGTGGAAGGTAATGGTTGGTGAATACTAGTTATCTACTAGAAAGTACAAATACCTTCAATATGTAGTGGCAGAATGTGGCTTCAAAGCACAGTGACCAACCAAAGTATGCATATGTCACTGACCATGACGAAAGAATTTCACTTAATGTGAGCAACATTGAAAACGCATAACACGAGTCACAAATGGTCAGAGGGGAAAACAATGGGTTGGTAACACTAGTTATCAACTAGGAAGTACAAAGACCTTCAACAAGCAGTGGAACGGTATGGCTAGCGTCCACAGTGACCAACCAAAGGATGCATACGTCACTGACTAGGACCGAATAAGTCCACTATGTGTGGTCAACATTGACAACTCATAACACGAGTCACAAGTGGTCAGAGTGAGAGACAATGGTTTGGGAAGCCTATGTATTGACTACAAAGGACAAAGAACTTGAATACGTAGTGGCACGGTTGGCTAATATGCACACCAAACAACCAAACTAGGCATATGTCACTGATCATGACCAAAGAATTTCAACATGGGTGGTCAACGTTGACCAACCATAACACGAGTCACAAATGGTCAGGACAGGAAACAATGCTATGGGAATATCGGTTCTGAACTACCAAGTACAACGACCTTCCGTCAGTAGTAGCACGGTGTGTCTACCATGCACAATGACCAACCAAAGTAGGCATATGTACTGCCTTTGACCAAAGAAATCCGCTGTGTGTGGTCAATGTTGACAACTCATAACACGAGTAACAAATGGTCAGAGCGGGAAACAATGGTTTGGGAATACCAAGTATCACATAGCAAGCACAAGGGGCTTCAATACGTTGTGGCACAGTGTGGAAACCATGCACGATGACCAACCAAAGTAGGGATATGTCACTGACCATGACCAAATAATGTCACTATGTGTGGTAAACATTGACAACTTACAACACGAGTCACAAATGGTCAGGGTGGAAGGTAATGGTTTGTGAATACGAGTTATCTACTAGCAAGTACAAATACATTCAATATGGAGTGGCACAGTGTGGCTTCAATGCACAGTGACCAACCAAAGTATGCATATGTCACTGACCATGACGAATGAATTTCACTTCATGTGGTAAATGTTGAAAACGCAAAACACGAGTCACAAATGGTCAGAGGGGAAAACAATGGGTTGGGAACACTAGTTATGAACTAGGAAGTACAAAGACCTTCAACAAGCAGTGGCATGGTATGGCTAGCGTGCACAGTGACCAACCAAAGGATGCATACGTCACTGACTACGACCAAATAAGTCCACTATGTGTTGTCAACATTGACAACTCATAACACAAGTCACAAATGGTCAGAGGGGGAGACAATGGTTTGGGAAGCCTATGTATTGACTAGAAAAGACAAAGAACTTCAATACGTAGTGGCACGGTGTGGCTAATATGCACACAAAATAACCAAACTAGGCATATGTCACTGATCATGACCACAGAATTTCAATATGGGTGGTCAACGTTGGCCAACCATAACACGAGTCACAAACGGTCAGGATAGGAAACAATGCTATGGGAATATCGGTTCTCAACTACCAGGTACAATGACCTTCAGTCAGTAGTAGCACGGTGTGGCTACCATGCACAATGACCGACCAAAGTAGGCATATGTACAGCCTTTGACCAAAGAAACCCGCTGTGTGTGGTCAACGTTGACAACTCATAATACGAGTCACAAATGGTCAAAAGGGGAAATAATGGTTTGGGAACACCAAGTCTCACATAGCAAGTACAAGGGGCTTCAATACGTTGTGGCACAGTGTGGAGACCATGCATGATGACCAACCAAAGTAGGCATATGTCACTAACCATGACCAGATAATGTCACTATGTGTGGTAAACTTTGACAACTCACAACACGAGCCACAAATGGTCAGGGAGGAAGGTAATGGTTTGTGAATACTAGTTATCTACTAGCAAGTACAAATACATTCAATATGTAGTGGCACAATGTGGCTTCAATGCACAGTGACCAACCAAAGTATGCATATGTCACTAACCATGACAAACAAATTTCACTTCATGTGGTCAACGTTGAAAACGCATAACACGAGTCACAAATGGTCAGATGGGAAAACAATGGATCGGGAAGCCTATGTATTGGCTAGAAAGGACAAAGAACTTCAATACTTATTGGCACGGTGTGGCTAATATGCACACCAAACAATCAAACTAGGCATATGTCACTGATCATGACCAGAGAATTTCAATATGGGTGGTCAACGTTGACCAACCATAACACGAGTTACAAACGGTCTGGAGAGGGAACAATGGTATGAGAATATCGGTTATCAACGACCAAGTACAATGACCTTCAATCAGTAGTAGCACGATGTGGCTACCATGCTCAATGACCGACCAAAGTAGGCATATGTACTGCCTTTGACCAAAGAAATCCGCTCTGTGTGGTCCACGTTGACAACTCATAATACGAGTCACAAATGGTCAGAGGGGGAAACAATGGTTTGGGAACACCACGTATCACATAGCAAGCACAAGGGGCTTCAATACGTTGTGGCACGGTGTGGAGACCATGCACGATGACCAACCAACGTAGGCATATGTCACTGACCATGACCAAATAATGTCACTAAGTGTGGCAAACTTTGACAACTCACAACGCGAGTCAAAAATGGTCAGGGTGGAAGGTAATGGTGTTTGAATACTAGTTATCTACTAGCAAGTACAAATACTTTCAATATGTAGTGGCACAATGTGGCTTCAATGCACAGTGACCAACGAAAGTATGCATGTGTCACTGACCATGACGACAGAATTTCACTTCATGTGGTCAACATTGAAAACGCATAACACGAGTCACAAATGGTCAGAGGGGAAAACAATGGGCTGGGAACACTAGTTATCAACTAGGAAGTACAAAGACCTTCAACAAGTAGTGGCACGGTATGGCTAGCGTGGACACTGACCAACCAAAGGATGCATACGTCACTGACTACGACCTAATAAGTCCACTATGTGTGGTCAACATTGACAACTCATAACACGAGTCACAGATGGTCAGAGGGAGAGACAATGGTTTGGGAAGCCTATGCATTGACTAGAAAGGAAAAAGAAGTTCAATACGTAGTGGCACGGTGTGGCTAGTATGCACACCAAACAACCAAACTAGGCATATGTCACTGATCATGACCACATAATTTCATTATGGGTGGTCAACGTTGACAAACCATAACACGAGTCACAAACGGTCAGGACAGGAAACAATGCTATGGGAATATCGGTTCTCAACTACCAAGTACAACGAACTTCAGTCAGTAGTAGCACGGTGTGTCTACCATGCACAATGACCGACCAAAGTAGGCATATGTACTGCCTTTGACCAAAGAAATCCGCTGTGTGTGGTCAACGTTGACAACTCATAAGACGAGTCACAAATGGTCAGAGGGGGAAACAATTGTTTGGGAATACCAAGTATCACATAGCAAGCACAAGGGGCTTCAATACGTTATGGCACAGTGTGGAGACCATGCACGATGACCAACCAAAGTAGGCATGTCACTAACCATGACCAAATAATGTCACTATGTGTGGTAAACATTCACAACTCACATCACGAGTCACAAATGGTCAGGGTGGAAGGTAATGGTTTGTGAATACTAGTTATCTACTAGCAAGTACAAATACCTTCAATACGTAGTGGCACAATGTGGCTTCAATGCACAGTGACCAACGAAAGTATGCATGTGTCACTGACCATGACGAAAGAATTTCACTACATGTGGTCAACGTTGAAAACGCATAACGCGAGTCACAAATGGTCAGAGGGGGAAACAATTGTTTGGGAATACCAAGTATCACATAGCAAGCACAAGGGGCTTCAATATGTTGTGGCACGGTGTGGAGACCATGCACGATGACCAACCAAAGTAGGCATATGTCACTGATCATGACCACAGAACTTCAATATGGGTGGTCAACGTTGACCAACCATAACACGAGTCACAAATGGTCAGAGGGGGAAACAATTGTTTGGGAATACCAAGTATCACATAGCAAGCACAAGGGGCTTCAATATGTTGTGGCACGGTGTGGAGACCATGCACGATGACCAACCAAAGTAGGCATATGTCACTGATCATGACCACAGAACTTCAATATGGGTGGTCAACGTTGACCAACCATAACACGAGTCACAAATGGTCAGGGTGGAAGGTAATGGTTTGTGAATACTAGTTATCTACTAGCAAGTACAAATACCTTCAATACGTAGTGGCACAATGTGGCTTCAATGCACAGTGACCAACCACAGTATGCATATGTCATAGACCATGACGAAAGAATTTCACTTCATGTGGTCAACGCTGAAAACCCATAACACGAGTCACAAATGGTCAGAGGGGAAAACAATGGGTTAGGAACACTAGATATCAACTAGGAAGTACAAAGACCTTCAACAAGCAGTGGCACGGTATGGCTAGCGTGCACAGAGACCAACCAAAGGATGCATACGTCACTGATTACGACCAAATAAGTCCACTATGTGTGGTCAACATTGACAAATCATAACACGAGTCACAAACGGTCAGAGGGAGATAAAATGGTCTGGGAGCCTATGTATTGACTAGAAAGGACAAAGAACTTCAATACGTAGTGGCACGGTGTGGCTAGTATGCACAACAAACAACCAAACTAGGCATATGTCACTGATCATGACCAGAGAATTTCAACATGGGTGGTCAACGTTGACCAACCATAACACGAGTCACAAACGGTCA
>SZWC01008255.1:33409-46244 GCA_023375785.1 Penium margaritaceum
ACGAGTCACAAATGGTCAGAGGGGAAAACAATGGGTTGCGAACACTAGTTATCAACTAGGAAGTACAAAGGCCTTCAACAAGCAGTGGCACGGTATGGCTAGCGTGCACAGTGACCAACCAAAGGATGCATACGTCACTGACTACGACCGAATAAGTCCACTGTGTGTGGTCAACATTGACAACTCATAACACGAGTCACAAATGGTCAGAGGGAGATAAATTGGTTTGGGAAGACTATGTATTGACTAGAAAGGACAAAGAACTTCAATACGTAGTGGCACGGTGTGGCTAGTATGCACAACAAACAACCTAACTAGGCATATGTCACTGATCATGACCAGAGAATTTCAACATGGGTGGTCAACGTTGACCAACCATAACACGAGTCACAAACGGTCAGGACAGGAAACAATGATATGAGAATATCGGTTCTCAACAACCAAGTACAACGACCTTCAGTCAGTAGTAGCACGGTGTGGCTACCATGCACAATGACCGACCAAAGTAGGCATATGTACCGCCTTTGACCAAAGAAATCCGTCGTGTGTGGTCAACGTTGACAACTCATAATACGAGTCACGAACGGTCAGAGGGGGAAACAATGGTTTGGGAACATCAAGTATCACATAACAAGCACAAGGGGCTTCAATATGTTGTGGCACAGTGTGGAGACCATCCACGATGACCAACCAAAGTATGCATACATCACTGACCATGACCAAATAATGTCACTATGTGTGGTAAACTTTGACAACCCACAACACGAGTCACAAATGGTCAGAGTGGAAGGTGATGGTTTGTGAATACTATTTATATACTAGCAAATACAAATACATTCAATATGTAGTGGCACAATGTGGCTTCAATGCACAGTGACCAACCAAAGTATGCATATGTCACTAACCATGACGAACAAATTTCTCTTCATGTGGTCAACGTTGAAAACGCATAACACGAGTCACAAATGGTCAGAGGGGAAAACAATGGATTTGGAAGCCTTTTTATTGGCTAGAAAGGACAAAGAACTTCAATACGTAGTGGCACGGTGTGGTTAATATGCACACCAAACAATCAAACTAGGCATATGTCACTGATCATGACGAGATAATTTCAATATGGGTGGTCAACGTTGACCAACCATAACACGAGTCACAAACGGTCAGGACATGAAACAATGCTATGGGAATATCGGTTCTCAACTACCAAGTACAACAACCTTCAGTTTGTAGTAGCACGGTGTGGCTACCATGTACAATGACCGACCAAAGTAGGCATATGTACTGCCTTTGACCAATGAAATCCGCTGTGTGTGGTCAACGTTGACAACTCATAAAACGAGTTACGAATGGTCAGAGGGGAAAACAATGGTTTGGGAACACCAAGTATCACATAGCAAGCACAAGGGGCTTCAATACATTGTGGCACGGTGTAGAGACCATGCACGGTGACCAACCAAAGTAGGCATATGTCACTGACCATGACCAAATAATGTCACTAAGTGTGGTAAACTTTGACAACTCACAACACGAGTCACAAATGGTCAGGGTGGAAGGTAATGGTTGGTGAATACTAGTTATCTACAAGCAAGTAAAAATACCTTCAATATGTAGTGGCAGAATGTGGTTTCAATGCACTGTGACCAACCAAAGTATGTACATGTCACTGACCATGACCAAAGAATTTCACTTCATGTGGTCAACATTGAAAACGCATAACACGAGTCACAAATGATCAGAGATGAAAACAATGGGTTGGGAACACTAGTTATCAACTAGGAAGTACAAAGACATTCAACAAGCACATGCACGGTATGGCTAGCGTGCACAGTGACCAACCAAAGGATGCATACGTCGCTGACTACGACAGAATAAGTCCACTATGTGTGGTCAACATTGACAATTCATAACACAAGTCACAAATGGTCAGAGGGAGAAACAATGGTTTGGGAATCCTATGTATTGACTACAAAGGACAAAGAACTTCAATACGTAGTGGCACGGTGTGGCTAATATGCACACCAAACAACCAAACTAGGCATATGTCACTGATCATGACCACAGAATTTCAATATGGGTGGGCAACGTTGACCAACCATAACACGAGTCACAAACGGTCAGGATAGGAAACAATGCTATGGGAATATCGGTTCTCAACTACCAAGTACAACGACCTTCTTTCAGTAGTAGCACGGTGTGTCTACCATGCACAATGACCGACCAAAGTAGGCATATGTACTGCCTTTGACCAAAGAAATCCGCTGTGTGTGGTAAATGTTGACAACTCAGAATACGAGTCACAAATGGTCAGAGGGGGAAACAATGGTTTGGGAATACCAAGTATCACATAGCAAGCACAAGGGGCTTCAATACGTTGTGGCACGGTGTAGAGACCATGCACGGTGACCAACCAAAGTAGGCATATGTCACTGACCAATGACCAAATAATGACACTAATTGTGGTCAACTTTGACAACTCACAACACGAGTCCCAAATGGTCGGGGTGGAAGGTAATGTTTGGTTAATACTAGTTATCTACTAGGAAGTACAAATACCTTCAATATGTAGTGGCAGAATGTGGTTTCAATGCACAATGACCAACCAAAGTATGCATATGCCACTGACCACGACGAAAGAATTTCACTTCGTGTGGTCAACATTGAAAACGCATAACACGAGTCACAAATGGTCAGAGATGAAAACAATGGGTTGGGAACACTAGTTATCAACTAGGAAGTACGAAGACCTTCAACAAGCAGTGGCACGGTATGGCTAGCGTGCACAGTGACCAACCAAAGGATGCATACGTCACTGACTACGACCGAATAAGTCCACTATGTGTGGTCAACATTGACAACTCATAACACGAGTCACAAATGGTCAGAGGGAGAAACAATGGTTTGGGAAGCCTATGTATTGACTACAAAGGACAAAGAACTTCAATACATAGTGGCACGGTGTGGCTAATATGCACACCAAACAACCAAACTAGGCATATGTCACTGATCATGACCACAGAATTTCAACATGGGTGGTCAACATTGACCAACCATAACACGAGTCACAAACAGTCAGGACAGGAAACAATGCTATGGGAATATCGGTTCTCAACTACCAGGTACAACGACCTTCAGTCAGTAGTAGCACGGTGTGGCTACCATGCACAATGACCGACCAAAGTAGGCATATGTACTGCCTTGGACCAAAGAAACCCGCTGTGTGTGGTCAACGTTGACAACTCATAATACGAGTCACAAATGGTCAAAGGGGGAAATAATGGTTTGGGAACACCAAGTATCACATAGCAAGTACAAGGGGCTTCAATACGTTGTGGCACAGTGTGGAGACCATGCACGATGACCAACCAAAGTAGGCATATGTCACTGACCATGACCAAATAATGTCACTATGTGTGGTAAACTTTGACAACTCACAACACGAGTCACAAATGGTCAGGGTGGAAGGTAATGGTTTGTGAATACTAGTTATCTACTAGCAAGTACAAATACATCCAATATGTAGTGGCACAATGTGGCTTCAATGCACAGTGACCAACCAAAGTATCCATATGTCACTAACCATGACGAACAAATTTCACTTCATGTGGTCAACGTTGAAAACGCATAACACGAGTCACAAATGGTCTGAGGGGAAAAAAATGGATTGGGAAGCCTATGTATTGGCTAGAAACGACAAAGAACTTCAATATGTAGTGGCACGGTGTGGCTAATATGCACACCAAACAATCAAACTAGGCTTATGTCACTGATCATGACCAGAGAATTTCAATATGGGTGGTCAACGTCGACCAACCATAACACGAGTCACAAACGGTCAGGAGAGGAAACAATGCTATGAGAATATCGGTTCTCAACAACCAAGTACAATAACCTTCAGTCAGTAGTAGCACAATGTGGAAACAATGCACAATGACCGACCAAAGTAGGCATATGTACTGCCTCAGACCAAAGAAATCCGCTGTGTGTGGTCCACTTTGACAACTCATAATACGAGTCACAAATGGTCAGAGGGGGAAACAATGGTTTGGGAACACCACGTATCACATAGCAAGCACAAGGGGCTTCAATACGTTGTGGCACGGTGTGGAGACCATGCACGATGACAAACCAAAGTAGGCATATATCACTGACCATGACCAGATAATGTCACTAAGTGTGGCAAACTTTGACACATCACAACGGGAGTCACAAATGCTCAGGGTGGAAGGTAATGGTGTTTGAATACTAGTTATCTACTAGCAAGTACAAATACCTTCAATATGCAGTGGCACAATGTGGCTTCAATGCACAGTGACCAACCAAAGTATGCATATGTCACTGACCATGACGAAAGAATTTCACTTCATGTGGTCAACGTTGAAAACGCATAACACGAGTCACAAATGGTCAGAGGGGAAAACAATGGGTTGGGAACACTAGTTATCAACTAGGAAGTACAAAGACCTTCAACAAGCAGTGACACGGTATGCCTAGCGTGCACAGTGACCAACCAAAGGATGCATACGTCACTGACTACGACCGAATAAGTCCACTATGTGTGGTCAAGATTGACAACTCATAACACAAGTCACAAACGGTCGGGACAGGAAACAATGCTATGGGAATATCGGTTCTCAGCTGCCAAGTACAACGACCTTCATTCAGTAGTAGCACGGTGTGGCTACCATGTACAATGACCGGCCAAAGTAGGCATATGTACTGCCTTTGACCAAAGAAATCCGCTGTGTGTGGTCAACGTTGACATCTCATAATACAAGTCACAAATTGTCAGAGGGGGGAAACAATGGGTTGGGAACACCAAGTATCACATAGCAAGCACAAGGGGCTTCAATACATTGTGGCACGGTGTGGAGACCATGCACGATGACCAACCAAAGTAGGCATATGTCACTGACCATGACCAAATAATGTCACTTAGTGTGGTAAACTTTGACAACTCATAACACGAGTCACAAATGGTCAGGGTGGAAGATCATGGTTTGTGCATACTAGTTATCGACTAACAAGTACAAATACCTTCAATATGTTGTGGCACAATGTGGCTTCAATGCACAGTGACCAACCAAAGTATGCATGTGCCATTAACCATGACCAACAAATTTCACTTCATGTGGTCAACGTTGAAAACATATAACACGAGTCACAAATGGTCAGAGGGGAAAACAATGGGTTGGGAACACTAGTTATCAACTAGCAAGTACAAACACATTCAACAAGCAGTGGCACGGTATGGCTAGCGTGCACAGTGACCAACCAAAGGATGCATATGTCACTGAGTACGACCGGATAAGTCCACTATGTGTGGCCAATATTGACAACTCATATTGCCAGTCCCAAATGGTCAGAGGGAGATACAATGGTTTGGGAAGCATATGTATTGACTAGAAAGGACAAATAACTTCAATACGTAGTGGCACGGTGTGGCTAATATGCACACCAAACAATCAAACTAGGCATATGTTACTGATCATGACCATAAAATTTCAATATGGGTGGTCAACGTTGACCAACCATAACACGAGTCACAAACAGTAAGGAGATGAAACAATGCTATGAGAATATTGGTTTTCAACTACCAAGTACAATGACCTTCAGTCAGTAGTAGCACGGTGTGGCTACCATGCACAATGACTGACCAAAAGTAGGCACATGTACTGCCTTTGACCAGAGAAATCCGCTGTGTGTGGTCAACGTTTAGAACTAATAATACGAGTCACAAATGGTCAGAGGGGGGAACAATGGTTTGGGAATACTTGGTATCGACTAGCAAGTACAAAGACCTTCAACAAGTGGTGGCACGGTATGGCTACCATGCACAATGACCAACCAAAATATTCTTGTTTCATTGAATATAATAAAAAGAGTTTCACTGTGTCTTGTCAACTTTCCTTCTTACGACTGGTCAATCGCAGCAATGGTTGAGAGGTTATTCAAGCTCGAAGATGCCAAATTCAAAACTTAGTATGTGTCAATTGCCTATGAATAAACTGAATTTATTATCATTCATACTTTTGAAAACTACCCTATAGTCTTACACCCCCTTATTTTATGCCCTTTACCCATAGGCACCCTTATAATGTCATTTGGACAACATATGAACACCATGTGAGTTGTCTTAGTGCTTATATAGTTAGATTCTGGAGCGATAGGTCCTGGGTTTGAATCCTCGTACGCGCAATATAGAAAAGGCTCGCGACCTGGGGGGGAGGGGCGGCCGTGTTGTGCTACCTCAACTCTACCTTCGAGCCTAAGCCATGAGGGGGTAGGGGGGGTGTCAGAATGCGGTCACAAATCTGTCCTCCAGGTCGTCCACGGAACATCCCTCTAGGGGGGTGGGAGGGAGTATTCCAGTGAAGGCACCTACGTGTAACAAATAAACAAAAACCGACCTGGTGTCAAAGAGAGAAACCTTTTGCTATTTATTGAATAGCANACTAAGTGTGGTAAACTTTGACAACTCACAACGCGAGTCACAAATGGTCAGGGTGGAAGGTAATGGTTGGTGAATACTAGTTATCTACTAGCAAGTATAAATACCTTCAATATGAAGTGGCACAATGTGGCTTCAATGCACAGTGACCAACCAAAGTATGCATACGTCACTGACCATGACGAAAGAATTTCACTTCATGTGGTCAACGTTGAAAACGCATAACACGAGGCACAAATGGTCTGAGGGGGAAGCAATGGGTTGGGAACACTAGTTATCAACTAGGAAGTACAAAGACCTTCAACAAGCAGTGGCACGGTATGGCTAGCGTGCACAGTGACCAACCAAAGGATGCATATGTCACTGACTACGACCGAATGAGTCCACTATGTGTGGTCAACATTGACAACTCATAACACGAGTCACAAACGGTCAGGACAGGAAACAATGCTATGGGAATATCGGTTCTCAACTGCCAAGTACAACGACCTTCATTCAGTAGTAGCACGGTGTGGCTACCATGTACAATGACCGACCAAAGTAGGCATATGTCACTGACCATGACCAAATAATGTCACTAAGTGTGGTAAACTTTGACAACTCATAACACGAGTCACAAATGGTCAGGGTGGAAGATCATGGTTTTTGCATACTAGTTATTGACTAGCAAGTACAAATAAATTCAATATATCGTGGCATAGTGTGGCTTCAATGCACAGTGACCAACCAAAGTATGCATATGCCATTAACCATGACCAACAAATTTCACTTCATGTGGTCAACGTTGAAAACACATAACACGAGTCACAAATGGTCAGAGGGGAAAACAATGGGTTGGGAAAACTAGTTATCAACTAGCAAGTACAAACACCTTCAACAAGCAGTGGCACGGTATGGCTAGCATGCACAGTGACCAACCAAAGGATGCATATGTCACTGAGTACGACCGAATAAGTCCACTATGTGTGGTCAACATTGACAACTCATAACGCCAGTCCCAAATGGTCAGAGGGAGATACAATGGTTTGGGAAGCATATGTATTGACTAGAAAGGACAAATAACTTCAATACGTAGTGGCACGGTGTGGCTAATATGCACACAAAACAATCAAACTAGGCATATGTCACTGATCATGACCACAGAATTTAAATATGGGTGGTCAACGTTGACCACCATAACACGAGTCACAAACGGTAAGGATAGGAAACAATGCTATGAGAATATTGGCTCTCAACTACCAAGTACAATGACCTTCAGTCAGTAGTAGCACGGTGTGGCTACCATGCACAATGACCGACCAAGGTAGGCACATGTACAGCCTTTGACCAGAGAAATCCGCTGTGTGTGGTCAACGTCTACAACTCATAATACGAGTCACAAATGGTCAGAGGGGGGAACAATGGTTTGGGAATACTTGGTATCGACTAGCAAGTACAAAGACCTTCGATAAGTCATGGCACGGTATGGCTACCATGCACAATGACCAACCAAAATATTCTTGTTTCATTGAATATCATAAAGCGAGTTTCACTGTGTCTTGTCAACTTTCCTTCTTACGGCTGGTCAATCGCAGCAATGGTTGAGAGGTTATTCAAGCTCGAAGTTGCCAAATTCAAAACTTAGTCTGCGTCAATTGTTTATGAATAAACTGAATTTATTTTCATTCATACTTTTGAAAACTACCCTATAATCTTACATCCCCTTATTTTATGCCCTTTACCCATAGGCACCCTTATAATGTCATTTGGACAGCATATGAACACCATGTGAGTTGGCTTAGTGCTTATATAGTTAGATTCTGGAGCGATAGGTCCTGGGTTTGAATCCTCGTACGCGCAATATAGAATAGGCTCGCGACCAAGGAGGGGGGGGGGCAACCGTGTTGTGCTACCTCAACTCTACCTTCGAGCCTAAGCCGTGGGGAAGTAGGGGGGGTGTCATAATGCGGTCGCAAATCTGTCCTCCAGGTCGTCCACGGAACATCCCTCTAGGGGGGTGGGAGGGAGTATTCCAGTGAAGGCACCTATGCGTAACAAATAAACAAAAACCGACCTGGTGTCAAAGGGAGAAACCTTTTGCCATTTATTGAATAGCAGGTGCAAATAATTTCAACATGTAGTGGAACGGTGTGGCTACCATGTACAGTGACCAACCAGGTTAGGCAAGTTCCACATACCATGACCAAATAATTTTCCAATGTGTGGTCAACGTTGACAACCCATAATATGGGTCACGAGTTGTCAGAGGGGGAAACAATGGGTTGGGAACACCAAGTATCACATAGCAAGCACAAGGGGTTTCAAAATGTTGTGGCACGGTGTGGAGACCATGCACGATGACCAACCAACGTAGGCATATGTCACTGACCATGACCAAATAATGTAACTAAGTGTGGTAAACTTTGACAACTCACAACGCGAGTCACAAATGGTCAGGGTGGAAGGTAATGGTTGGTGAATACTAGTTATCTACTAGCAAGTACAAATACCTTCAATATGTAGTGGCAGAATGTGGCTTCAAAGCACAGTGACCAACCAAAGTATGCATATGTCACTGACCATGACGAAAGAATTTCACTTCATGTGGTCAACGTTGAAAACGCATAACACGAGTCACAAATGNTCAGAGGGGAAAACAATGGGTTGGGAACACTAGTTATCAACTAGGAAGTACAAAGACCTTCAACAAGCAGTGGCACGGTATGGCTAGCGTGCACAGTGACCAACCAAAGGTTTCTTTCCCTTCTACTACGACTGAATAAGTCCACTATGTGTGGTCAACATTGACAACTCATAACACGAGTCGCAAACGGTCAGGACAGGAAACAATGCTATGGGAATATCGGTTCTCAACTGCCAAGTACAACGACCTTCATTCAGTAGTAGCACGGTGTGGCTACCATGTACAATGACCGACCAAAGTAGGCATATGTACTGCCTTTGACCAAAGAAATCCGCTGTGTGTGGTCCACGTTGACAACTCATAATACGAGTCACAAATGGTCATAGGGGGAAACAATGGTTTGGGAACATCAAGTATCACATAACAAGCACAAGGGGCTTCAATATGTTGTGGCACAGTGTGGAGACCATGCACGATGACCAACCAAAGTAGGCATACATCACTGACCATGACGAAATAATGTCACTATGTGTGGTAAACTTTGACAACCCACAACACGAGTCACAAATGGTCAGAGTGGAAGGTAATGGTTTGTGAATACTAGTTATATACTAGCAAATACAAATACATTCAATATGTAGTGGCACAATGTGGCTTCAATGCACAGTGACCAACCAAAGTATGCATATGTCACTAACCATGACGAACAAATTTCACTTCATGTGGTCAACATTGAAAACGCATAACACGAGTCACAAATGGTCAGAGGGGAACACAATGGATTTTGAAGCCTTTTTATTGGCTAGAAAGGACAAAGAACTTCAATACGTAGTGGCACGGTGTGGCTAATATGCACACCATACAATCAAACTAGGCATACGTTACTGATCATGACCAGAGAATTTCCATATGGGTGGTCAACGTTGACCAACCATAACACAAGTCACAAACGGTCAGGACATGAAACAATGCTATGGGAATATCGGTTCTCAACTACCAAGTACAACGACCTTCAGTTTGTAGTAGCACGGTGTGGCTACCATGTACAATGACCGACCAAAGTAGGCATATGTACTGCCTTTGACCAATGAAATCCGCTGTGTGTGGTCAACGTTGACAACTCATAATACGAGTCACAAATGGTCAGAGGGGAAAACAATAGTTTGGGAAGACCAAGTATCACATAGCAAGGACAAGGGGCTTCAGTACGTTGTGGCACGGTGACCAACCAAAGTAGGCATATGTCACTGACCATGACCAAATAATGTCACTAAGTGTGGTAAAATTTGACAACTCACAACACGAGTCACAAATGGTCATGGTGGAAGGTAATGGTTGGTGAATACTAGTTATCTACTATCAAGTTCAAATACCTTCAATATGTAGTGGCAGAATGTGGTTTCAATGCACAGTGACCAACCAAAGTATGTATATGTCACTGACCACGATGAAAGAATTTCACTTCATGTGGTCAACATTGAAAACGCATAACACGAGTCACAAATGATCATAGATGAAAACAATGGGTTGGGAACACTAGTTATCAACTAGGAAGTACAAAGACCTTTAACAAGCACTGGCACGTTATGGCTAGTGTTCACAGTGACCAACCAAAGGATGCATACGTCACTGACTACGACCGAATAAGTCCACTATGTGTGGTCAACATTGACAATTCATAATACAAGTCACAAATGGTCAGAGGGAGAAACAATGGTTTGGGAAGCCTATGTATTGACTACAAAGGACAAAGAACTTCAATACGTAGTGGCACGGTGTGGCTAATATGCACACCAAACAACCAAACTAGGCATATGTCACTGATCATGACCACAGAATTTCAATATGGGTGGTCAACGTTGACCAACCATAACACGAGTCACAAACGGTCAGGACAGGAAACAATGCTATGGGAATATTGGTTCTCAACTACCAAGTACAACCACCTTCCGTCAGTAGTAGCACGGTGTGTCTACCATGCACAATGACCGACCAAAGTAGGCATATGTACTGCCTTTGACCAAAGAAATCCCCTGTGTGTGGTCAATGTTGACAACTCATAATGCGAGTCACGAATGGTCAGAGGGGGAAACATTGGTTTGGGAATATCAAGTATCACATAGCAAGCACAAGGGGCTTCAATACGTTATGGCACATCGTGGAGACCATGCACGATGACCAACCAAAGTAGGGATATGTCACTGACCATGTCCAAATCATGTCACTATGTGTGGTAAACTTTGACAGCTTACAACACGAGTCACAAATGGTCAGGGTGGAAGGTAATGGTTTGTGAATACTAGTTATCTACTAGGAAGTATAAATACCTTCAATATGTAGTGGCACAATGTGGCTTCAGTGCAGAGTGACTAACCAAATTATGCATATGTCACTGACCATGACGAAAGAATTTCACTTCATGTGGTAAACGTTGAAAACGCATAACACGAGTCACAAATGGTAAGAGGGGAAAACAATGGGTTGGGAACACTAGTTATCAACTAGGAAGTACAAAGACCTTCAACAAGCAGTGGCACCTTATGGCTAGCGTGCACATTGACCAACCAAAGGATGCATACGTCATTGAGTACGACTGAATAAGTCCACTATGTGTGGTCAACATTGACAACTCATTACACGAGACACAAATGGTCATAGGGCGAGACAATGGTTTGGGAAGCCTATGTATTGACTAGAAAGGACAAAGAACTTCAATGCGTAGTGGCATGGTGTGGCTAATATGCACACCAAATAACCAAACTAGGCATATGTCACTGATCATGACCACAGAATTTCAATATGGGTGGTCAACGTTGACCAACCATAACACGAGTCACAAACGGTCATGACAGGAAACAATGCTATGGGAATATCGGCTCTCAACTACCAGGTACAACGACCTTCAGTCAGTAGTAGCACGGTGTGGCTACCATGCACACTGACCGACCAAAGTAGGCATATGTACTGCCTTTGACCAAAGAAACCCGCTGTGTGTGGTCAATATTGACAACTCATAATACGAGACACAAATGGTCAAAGGGGGAAATAATGGTTTGGGAACACCAAGTATCACATAGAAAGTACAAGGGGCTTCGAAACGTTGTGGCACAGTGTGGAGACCATGCACGATGACCAACCAAAGTAGGAATATGTCACTGACCATGACCAAATAATGTCACTATGTGTGGTAAACTTTGACAACTCACGACACGAGTCACAAATGGTCAGGGTGGAAGGTAATGGTTTTTGAATACTAGTTATCTACTAGCAAGTACAAATACATTCAATATGTAGTGGCACAATGTCACTTCAATGCACAGTGACCAACCAAAGTATGCATATGTCACTAACCATGACGAACAAATTTCACTTCATGTGGTCAACGTTGAAAACGCATAAAACGAGTCACAAATGGTCAGAGGGAGATAAAATGGTTTGGGAAGCCTATGTATTGACTAGAAAGGACAAAGAACTTCAATACGTAGTGGCACGGTATGGCTAGTATGCACAACAAACAACAAAACTAGGCATATGTCACTGATCATGACCAGAGAATTTCAACATGGGTGGTTAACGTTGACCAACCATAACATGAGTCACAAACGGTCAGGACAGGAAACAATGCTATGAGAATATAGGTTCTCAGCAACCAAGTACAACGACCTTCAGTCAGTAGTAGCACGGTGTGGCTACCATGCACAATGACCGACCAAAGTAGGCATATGTACTGCCTTTGACCAAAGAAATCCGCTGTGTGTGGTCAA